>WAAD01033654.1:74567-121834 GCA_013389945.1 Fregata magnificens
CGGGGGGGGGGGGGGGGGGGCCGGAATGGAAAAAAAGAAAATAAACCGCTCTGTAGCCAGTACACAGCTCCTAAGCAACTTCGCTAGTTGGCTGTGGGTAGCCTTAAAGGTTTCAGGTCACTTGCAAATAGGAAAACCGAGCGATGACGAATGAGTTTCAGTCTGGCAAAGTACGTAGTGCTGTGTGGGGCACTGGCGGGGCAGTGGTTTTGGGTAATGAAACCGCAGCTGGATGGAGAACACCACCCCTGGCAGAGATTTGTCTTTGAAAGGCAGAGGCAGCCTTAAACCTTACTGATGGGTTTGCTAGTCGAGTAAGGCTGTGGAAGAGAGGTGTTCTCCATTCACTTCTTTCTTCTCCTTTCTCTGCATGGTCTCGCGCTTCCTGAGTGTGGGAGGGATGCTTTGGCAGAGCATCTGCCTGCCTCTGTGGTGAGGTGGGAGATGCAGCCTCTAACTAACTTCACCAGCAGGGCAGCTAAACAGAAGCAACCTGTTTTGTGTGCAGAACTGGACCTAGGCATGGTATTTAATAGAGGAGGGAAATGTGAATGGTTTTCTACTCGGAGGAGACATTCAGTGCGTAGTTTACATTGCTGTATATTATATAGGTGACCACCCTTTCCTGAGCGGACTTAAGTACTTCAAATCAATCTTCAAAACTATATTAAAACAGTTTTTGAAGATTCATTGCATAACCTATTGCTGGTTATATTTCATTAGGGTGTGTAAAAACTGAGCTGTAGAGGAGCTTTGCATTCTTCTGGGTGGACTTTTATCAGGTATCATGATTATTAAATCTCCTTTCAGAGAAAAATGGATGTACTGATTTTCAAAATAGTAGAAATTCCTTACTGTTACTATCAAGACTATGAAATAGCCTGTTCTGCTCAGAAACAGGTTTTTTAGGTGCATAACTATTTGTGTGCATTTGTGATGGTCACAATGTTTTGGGGGCTTTTTTGTGTGTGTATATGACGAGGTTGCTGTATAGAACAGTGCTCTAATTCAGATCAGTGTTCCAAATTAATCCCTGGTGTAATACCACTGATCTACGTGGAATAACGCCAGGGATGAATTGGATGTTGTACATCATGATTTTTGTTTTGATTTTTAGTCTTCCAGCTGACGACGTTGTGAAAAGTAAAACAGTTAGTTAAATAGATACAGTTAACTGAAAATTTATGTTTTTTTCCCCCTAATGTTTTTGGGTGTGTTTGGTTTTGGTGGTTTTTTTTCTTTTACTTCTGAGTGCAAAAAAATGGCTGAGGTAAAAGTACGCTGAAAAGATAAGGAGCATATTTTCATTTTGGTCGCTTGTTATGCATTTAGCAAGCTTTTTGTTTAACAACTTTATACATTTTTGTATGATTAGACAGATTTTTCTGAAATACAGCAACATGGAGACAAAACTTAAAAAATTGCCAAAACAGGAAGAGAAAAAAGCAAAACACAATGCCTGAAATAATGCTTTAGTTCTTATGGTGGGGTTTTTTTGGTGTGTGGGTTTTTTTAATTTTTTTTTTACCTGACTAAATGTCCAATTGATGGAGACTGTTGGTAAAACAATACTTTATTATTATTAAATGCCCTGGATGGATTGGGTGCTTGCTGTTGCTTTGCCAGACTGCTGCACAAGACTCCATCAAAGGGAGAGGAAACCTTGGAAGCCTTAGGGCTCTGCACCAGGGATGACAAGAGTGGTCAGGGTTACTGGCTGTAGGCTCTCTAGCAGCATTTGCCAGGACTGTATTTCTTCCTCACTCACAAACAGAGCGTAATACACAAAGAGAAGAGCAGTCATTCTTCAATTTATTCCTTGCCACATGTCCCCATGAACCCTGGAAAGGAGATGCTTTTGGTTGGGAGGTTGCTGATTTCAAGAGCTCTCTTGGACAATGTCCAACCCTGGGCTGTGCCTTACAGACAAAAATACAAAGGCAAAACACTTTGGGGAGCGTATTCTGGTTTTGACCAGTGTCTGAGACTTAATTTGGTGCTAGCAGAGAAGAAACCTATTTTTATGTTGCACTAGAAAAAGCCCTAGCTGCATTTGCACTTGTTATTCACAGCGTGAGCATCTGCAACCAGCAACTGTATTAGTTGTTGGTCTGTAATTCTATAGCAGCCACACAAACTTCTCTTTCACCGTTTCTCCGGAGGACTTGTGGACGAATCTGTTTTCTAGTAATGGTAGATAGCAAAGCAATTGGAAAAATATATAAGGATATATACATTCAGCCCATTTCCTTAGATCATGAGTATCTGAATGAGTTTCTCATCGAGAGCTACTAAGCAATGTTTGAAGGCCAAAGGTGGCCTTTAGTCTAGGGTTTGTGGAACAGATTTCAGGTCTGTTTCTAGGATCTCTCCAACTTTGGTAGGTATTTTGAGTTGAAACGACCACCTATCACTTTTTTAAAAATTGAAATTATATTCTCTTAAACACTACTGCAGATGAAATTAATCTTGGATGCTACACATATATTTGCTTAATTTATGGATTTCTTAATACCTAGGGATAGATTAGTTGTTGCAGACTAATTCTGATTGAAGAACCAGAGGTCGTTTGAAACTCCTTACCAGGAAATAATGCTTCAGCCTTTGGCAACATGTCCTGACAAGTACAGAGACAGACTTTCCTTCTTAGTATGCATAATTCCTATTAAAAACATGAGGTTCTTTGTCCCCAGTGGTGTGCAAGCTATCATGTATGTAATGACAGCTTCATTTGTCTATGCAATTACAACATGGTCAGAATTTAACTTGCACCTTGCATTGGTGGCTTAGTTCTGAAAAGTGCTCACAGATCTGTTCCATGTGTCTATTACAGATCCTATATCTCTTAATGGTCAATAAAAGGAGTAACTTTTAATGTGGTATTGAAGAGGCTCTACCAGAGTGTACCGCAAACTTTTCCCTTTTTTCTCCTGATAGCTTGGCTCCATGCCTGAAGGCTAGCAGGGATCTCTAAGCTACTGGAGTTCTCACCTTAGCACGTGTGTGGGTGACTTGGGTCAGTTAATGTGATGTGAAATGCATGTGCAGTTTGGGAAAGAGGCTCAGACTCTTTCGCTGCTTCGTTTCAAGCTGCCATAGAGGACCACTGATTAATTACCTGTTGGTGTGCAATAGGTGGTGGCCTTCACAAAAGTTTCTAGTTGGAGACAGGGTACTAGAAGTAAGGAGACCTTGCTTCATGTGGCTGCAGGTAATGCAACAGACCTTCTGTTAGCTGGTTTCTTTGTGAGGAAAGGGTGCAACTTACACTTTTAAGCTTTCTGTCTTTTTTTTTTTTTTGTGGTTCACTATCTCTCAGTGCTGTTGTGTAATGCAGGATTGCCTCTGTATGCTATTACTATTTTTTTCTTCTGTAGAATCTAATTGGTCTTAATGGATTTTACATTTAACATCTGCTACGCAATCTGACTTATAGGTGTTGAAAGCATTGTGCTCAGCTGGAAGCTTTCTGTGCTGAACTGACATCTTTATTGTAAGAAGAATGCAGTAACACTTCATGAAAAAAAAAACTTTGACATGTACTCTGTTTTGACACTCCTGTTTCACATGTGACATTTTCTGTTTCCTTGTCTCCTCTTTTTGTTTGTAACAGGTGACATCTGCATGAAGTTATGGTGCTTATTTTCCACTTGAAGTCATAGCACTCTGAGATTACATTGGTTGCTGTGGAACTTGTCATAAACAAGTGATAATAATTTCATAATCAGTGGGGAATAAGCAGTTGGAAGAAATGAACTTTTAGGAAACAATATGGTATGAAAAAAACCCCACAAACAACAACAAAACTAAACCCAGCCCCCCAACAGCAACAAAAAACCCCAACCAATATTGTTTGTGTCATTGCAATAAAAAGGAGAAAACATGGGGAACAAACATATACATAAAATACTTTGAGATGTTAATTGGTCTGTGAATGTCAAATCCAGTTCAGCATCCCACTGGGATAGTGAGGGGATGGTAGGTTGACAGATAACCCTAAACTGCTCTTCGGAGGGCAGAGTGGTATGAGTGCCATCCTGCAGGTGATTTCTATGACCATGCCAAGGTGCTCTCCATCCATCACAGCTTATTTAGTGGAGTTTTAGCTATGTGGAGTGTGTCTATGCTATTTTATGTGGAACAAATATATCTGCAACTTGGTAGGCTGAGAAGAGAAAGGAGACCAAGACGAAAGTAAAAGAAGGGTACTGCTTCTTTGTGGAACGTTAAGGTGAAGTTAGACAGTTACTTTGAGCCTGAACCAGAGCCTCAAAGAATAGAGTACAAATTTTTGGTGGTACAGGAAGACATAAAGGATTAAATCAGTATCACAAGCACAATGTAAAAAAGCTTCAGATTTCTGACAGTATCAAGATCTAGGAATGTTGCTTCTGACAGGACTAGTGAGCAGAGCCCTCTAAAGAGAGATTCCGTAGGTAGTCCTGTGACTTTGGAAAACTGACATAAAACTTCAGGATATTCTGCCTTATGATTCCAGCTCAACTGTCTATTAGAGTTTAAAAATAAATAAATAATAGACTACTCTTTATCTTGTCATTCTTCCAAAATATATGTCCCTGAATATAAAGGGATGAATCAAAGTGTACAGTCATAAATTACTAATATGAGAATATCTTTCTTATGCCGCTACCTGACATAACGTGTGATAATCTAGACTACTGAAACTGGTATTCTGATGTTAGTCATCATTTCAACCAAGAGACTCTATTTGAGAATGACTTTAAAACATGAGATTAAAAAAAGTTTGAACAAATTTGGCTTTTTAATAAGTAAATAATGAAAACAACCTCCGTTCCTCTACAGCTGGTGTAAAGACACTGCTGCAGTAAAAAACCGTGCCAGGAACCTTTTGATTTTTTTTTATGCTTCAGTAGAAATACGCAAGACTCAATACAGTGATATGTGATCAGATTTTAATAATTATATCCAATTTCTGCTCTTACTACAATAAAATTATATTTTTAAGTACTGTAGAGCCACTTCAGTATTTGGAGCTGAGGACCGGAACTGTTGTGCAGTATTTTAAAAGTAAAATTAGAGATTAACTGAGAAAATCAGCTATCCCGGGTACTATATACCAGGATCAATACTAGATAAGCAATAAGCACCTTGATACAAGCAGCTGTTATTTCTGATGTCGGGAAATGGAAGCACACTGGTTTTGGTATTATCCCAAACTTGTACTTCTTGTGGATTACTTGGGAACAAAGTAACAGTGTTGGAGAAGCTGACTTTGCTGGATCTGTAATATTTTGCAGGAAGACTGCTTCTCGGTGTCAGATCACTTCATACATTTTCAAGGATTTATGATGGTAGTTGTAGGGAAATGTTTCCTTTTCCACAGTAGGATGAGCAAATAATATTTTATTTGTTCTTTATTGTCAACATGAACTTCCAGTTATCTACTGTTCAAGCACAGAATTTGTGTAGAAAAGTTTTCTGTATAATATTGTTCCAGGCACATGATTTAAAATTAAAATGTTACTGCTAATAAAATATATTTTGCAATATATTTGCTTTCTCAGTATGATATGGCTGGTATTCCACTGCTGGTTTTCTCCTTTGCAGCAAATGCTGAATTTGTTATACTGTGGTGAGAATTTGAGTGGCAAACAAAAATTCACTAAGCATTGCACCAAGAGGGAGTTCATCAGTTCTCACATTATCCTCTTTCTGCCACAGTTCCACCTTTAAACGTAGATCTCCAGAAATGAAAAACTGCTCAGGCAGCTCTCATAGACGTCAAAAGTAATATGGTATGGGAATGAGGAGAGAAGTGGCAGACAGAAAAGCCCTCTTTGTGGTCCAGGTGAACATCAGCACAGCCTGAACAAAGCGACCAGAAGTAATTGGTGATGTTTTGGTGTGTTATCAATTTAAGGGCAAGATCTTTGGCGAGCCAGATAGCTAGATGGGCAAAGAAGGAAAGTGGGTAAGGTGGTGTGCACTCATCTCATGCCTCTCAGGTCCTGGGCTGCACGAGACCGGTGTGGTGCCCAGTATAGCTTGCAGCCACCTTAGCATTGCCCTACGTTGTCTCAGCAACTAGGGAGATCCTGGGTGTCACTGCAGAAGTGAATAGCATGGCCATGCTTTGGACTTCCCCTCTAATTTTCTACCTCCAGTTTTGGATTACTTTACTGCCAGAGTCACGTTAAGAAGTCTGTTACAGAGTTAAGTTGACCAAGGTCACGTCTGCAGGGCTTTTCCACGCTACAGACTGATTTTTTGGTTGGTGGTTATTTGACGTGGTATAATTGTTGAAAAAAGCTGGAGTCACTATACCAGCTAATATCCTAGCCTGGCAAGCAGATGTTATTTTTATATCCAAGGATGGTTTTATTTCATTTCTGCTCACAAGTTCTTTATTTTTTTTAAAGCCGGTGAAGTACTAATAGCACTCTCAAATCATGGCTCTCTTATAAACTGAGCCACTGGAAGTCCAATGGAAAATCCTTAAAAAAAAATTACCAGGCAAATTTCATTTTGCTTTAGCAAATCAAATGCTTCATGATGGATTTCCTGGGGAGGTTGTTCACTCCAGCTTGATAAAACTGCATGTTCTCTTTAAGAAGAGGTAATTTATACTCTACTTAAAATTCATGTATTGGCTAAATGGTAGGAGAAAAAAGTACTATGTCTAAAATGAAATACTCAGTAGAGTTTAAGTACTTTTATTTAAATGTTTTGTATGATTTTTATTTTTAAACCAGTAATGGCCATTGTACATTTAGCTGTTGCTTCATATAAATTCAGGATTATTCAATGAATTTATTCTTTTTATTTTTTTCTTTGACCTAAATGGGATTAATCATATAAATAGGGACTAACAGTGTGTGAAAGTCACACTCAAGTCCCATTCACAGCTGCAAGATAGACCTTCACTGGGACTGAAGCAGCAAATAGACTTGGGCTAGTCTTTCACATAAAAGTGGAGTTCAAACTACATGAGTGATTATTTGGTGTCATAACTGTTTCTAGTACACAATCCTGGCAGGAAGTAAGCAGTGATGTTTTGTAATTTTCATGGCACTTGTAGAAACTAATGGCATTCCATTTTGGTTGCATTTCATCAGATTGTGGTAACAAAACTTATCACGTTTGTTACATTTTGACAGTTTAGCTTCAGAATACATGTTTAAATTAAAGAGTGCATCTTGCTGTGAGGTGTCACTCCATTTATATCATTGCATCTCTAAATATTTTCAGGACTTCACCACACATATGTAAAAATCACAGTGGCGTTAATCAGAGTTTCATGTCTGTAGCAACAAGATGAATACAGTGCTTTAAAAACGTTTATGCAAACATTATTTCTTCTTTATGGAATGACTTCTGTCTTGATACTGTCTTTCCCAAAGTTGCTCAAAAGAGGATTCAAAGGTAGGGAGCAGTCTATTTACCCATTCTTTGCCCCATGGGGCCTGCATGGCCGTAAGCAGCATCAGGACTGCTCTCAGTTACAGCTGGTGCTATGATTCCTTCATCAACATTTTGCACCTGAGAGTAGCTGGGTCAAAATGTAGTTGTTCCCTTTCTCATTGCTCCCCAGAGTCCTGAACCCTATGGCAGGGGCTCTGAGCAAAGGAGGTGCAGAGACAGGGGCCGCTGCCTCTGGTCTGTGTGCACGTCAGGTTTGCTTTGTAGTGCTCGAGTCACGTACACTGTGCCTGACCTGTTTTCTCTTCCAATGACATGCACTTAGTGAGTAAAGAAAACGAGAGTGGCTTATAGAATAAAAAATAATAGTACTGTGAATAACTCAATCCAGAGACAAACAACTCAATCACAAGTGCAAGAACGCATGGCAACAATAAGTAATGCGTTGAAGTAGATATGCTGCACATCTCTTTGGAGGGAGAAGGAGTGGACTGAGAAACTGAAGAGAGAAATCAACACCATCCCTAACTTTTATTAATGAAATTAAATATTCCAGGTCTTCACTTAGCATACGTTCAGTTGTATTACACTTAATACATACAGAGATGTTCTGTTTGCATTAGCAGAAAGATATGATTCAGAAATGAAATCAGTCAGTATATTTTATTTTTTATATAAGCAAACAACAATAACCTTCAGATGCATTTTTATCTTTTCTCTTTCATCCTTACCGGGTTTTTCCCTTTAGTACTATTAACAAATATTCCCAAAGAGGGATGAGTTGGTGCTCAGGGACTCTTGACACATTTTGTTGTAAACAGTCTCCTGCAACTTAAGTTAATAGTGAAATTGTTTTATATTTTATTGAACATAGATGTTTAGAGGTTCTTGTAAGGATTGCAACTATGTCAGTGTATTCCACAGAAGTTATTAAAAGTGTACTATCATTCCAAAGGCTTTTTATCAGTGAATATTTTATATATGTCTCAGGTATCTGTGAAGCTCTTTATATTTGTTTAATAATAGGAGGAAAAAAGGCCCAGAATTGCATATATACATGATTATATAAATAAATTGTGTGCAAAACAGTTACTTCCATAACCTCTTACTAACAGTTTAATTAAACCAGATTTTCTTTTCTGTCTGTTACTCAAATCCCCATTAAAACCACCATACTTGCAAAACTTTGAGAGTAATGACAAATATCTATTTTGTGTATACAGAAGTATTCTCTAATGCTTCTGGTTCTTAATCCAAGGTTCTTTCATTCTCGTTGAAACTCATGAATACAAAATAATATGAAAATCAACTACAGAAGGGTTAGAAGGCAGATAAGTCAGTAAAATAGAGTGCCAACAATTTAATCAGTGTAATGTGTAGATAATACAGTGGAGAAAGAGTAAAACTAAACAACACTTTTTGCTATTTTTTCTTAATGAACACATTTTCTTTCCCTTTCTTCTCACAGTCACCCATTTATAGCCAGTCACTTCTCAGTATTGTTCTCTTCAGACAGCTGTTACTATTTCTGTTGTTAATGCCTACTGTGGCTTTTGAGCTGATCTGAAACAAAGCGGAGGCATGGCTACTCTTGCCTTTCCACCTATTTTTGTCTCTTTCCAGTGTTTGGGAATATAAATATCACTCATTCCATCCTTCTAAAAATACCAATATACAGCCTTATAAAAGTGTGATCAATATTGCTGAAGCTACGTGGACTTCAGGGGGGGGAAAAAAAGAACAAAATAATTCAGCTATTTATGATGGAAGATAGAATGGGACCATTATTCAAGTAAGGTTGTGTCTGTCCTCTCTTACTTCCAAAATTTTGGCATCAAATTCCGCACCTGCCTTTCCGAGTGACTTACCCATTCGAAGTACCTCTTCTTCGGAGCAGGAACGGTCAGCACCTGTATGTGTAGATAAGCCTTATTGTATTAAAAAGAGCAAATCAAAATTATGTAAGAAATATAACTAAGACCACTGTAATTCACAATCCACCTTGGAATTTTTACTTTCCCAGCACCCATAGACTTTAATTTTCTCTGTTAGCAATCCCTCAGAAAGCTGTGCATATTTACCTGTTTTAGTGTTGTCATAGCTCGCAAACATAAATTTCTGACCTTCACGCTGTCGGTTTTTCTCTGGGGATGTAACGAAAGAATATAACGTTCTAGATGTTGTAGACAGAGATAGACAAAGTCTATGTGTTTTTACTCCCCCAAAAAACCACCTGGAGTAACAGATAGCGATACCTTTGGCTTCGAAATAATCCTGTAATTCTTTAGGATAGAAGGGACAACTTCTTTCAAGTTGAGGTGTTCTCAAAAACAAACTTTTCAGAAATGTTTCAGTTATTCAGTATGTGATATTTTGAGGACTATTCAAGTTTTTGAAGGTTTACCTCATAACCTGCTAAGTTTATATCTTGCTATGACTTTTAGCTGCCTAGTAGTCCAGCCTCCAGTCATAACAACACTCACATTTTTATTCCTGACTTTTCAGTATTTACTTTTTCCACTGGCAGCTGAAGTAGTTTGGTGTCTAAATTGGTGGAATTATGCCCCTAAATAATTGCATCTGTGATCACATTTAATTACAGGAAGAAGAATGCGCTTGCGGTAGAGGAGATTAGGTTAAACGCTGTCTGTCTAATCAGATCCCCGGTGACTGACTTCTGGCAGTGCTTTCTTCCTAAATCCCATTGCTGTGCATGCGATGAATAAAAGCTGCGCGGCCTGTGCGAGTCCGTGTCTTCAGAAGACAGTTTTGCTTTTCTGATTTGAGGGGTACGACGCGGACTTAGGAGCAAGGCTGAACATCGTTCATCCCTGCCAAAAACACGCGCGGGCCTCACGGTGCCTTTGGGTGGGCCTGGCTTGGCGGGGCNGTGGGGAGCCCGGGGGGGAGGGCCAGGGCCCGTACAGCCTGGTGGTGCCCCCTCGGGGCCTGGCACTGCGGCGGCCACGTCTGCTTTCTGTGAGTACCGGAGAAGAAACCACGAGCTGGGTCCTCCAAGGACATCTGGCCAGGCACCGTCATCACGGGTCCGTGTCAGGGCCTCAGAATACCAGGGCAATGATTCGGGGTGGGGTCTTTCACAATTTCATGACCTTTTTATAACATAAAATACCTCAGAAATAACTCCTTGAATTATTTTTATACAGGAAAAGCAAGGTGTCCTTGGTCAAAGACACCAGTAAGGCAAGAGTTGCATCTAACTAATATTTATTCGGTGGCATGGCACGCTATTTGTGTTTCTGCAACCATGCTGATGAAGAGGCGTAAATTTAATAGTAAAGTTGGTTTAAATATTCTGTACATTTGGCTGCAAAGTATGGAGGGAAAAGAGCGCCTGTTCTAGGCGATTGGTAACCTGGAAAAAAACACATAGGGAAAAAAATATTTCATTTGCTTTTTATATTACATAAAAATGTTTTATTTATAATTAATAGCAACGATGTGACTGTATGCAAGCCTTTCTGTATTTTCACGCTTACGATGCATAAAAGGTATGAAGGAGCTTGGGGGGTTGCTTAGCTGCACTTTCTGAAAATGGTAAAAATATTCTGAAGTTTGAGAAGATGCAGAGTTTTCTTTTTTTTCTTAATATTCTTAATACATGTTTTTGGAATCAGGGTTATCCTCTATCATCAATAGTGAGGTTACTAGCAAAAATAGTTATCCTTTTTAATGAACCATATAACGAATCACAGTTGAGAATAATATGAGTCTAAAATTGACCTCCAAATCAATGCTTGTGATCCTGAATGTATTTTCAGAAAATCCAGCCAAGTTCAGTAAGCATTTCCATCTGCACTTTGAGTACTGGGCAAGCAGTAGGGATAGACATATTTAAGTTTAGAGTGCTGGTTTGGAAAATTTAGTTCTTCTTATCATCTCTGTGACTGGCAATAAAACTGCACTTGTTTCGCTTCTTCCTTATCCTGTGGTTATATTAGAGGTTTAGCAATACAGAAATTGACATTTTACCAAAGTTCATCATGATTTCTAGCAATGGTTAGCTCTCAGTCATTAATTTGCTCAATTAAATTGGTTTGTAACAGTGAAAGCAATAGTGTTAAAAGCTATTTACTGTATTATCAAGCAGTCATATAGCAAGAGTATTGCAAGTTACTGGATAATTACTGCTGCTTCAGCATGGATTGCCATAAT
The DNA here is from genome assembly GCA_013389945.1 of Fregata magnificens. NCBI lineage: Eukaryota > Metazoa > Chordata > Aves > Suliformes > Fregatidae > Fregata > Fregata magnificens. Next base: position 86,145 of record WAAD01033654.1, read on the forward strand.
TTCTATTCAAGAAGGTATGTGGTGTTAGACTGTGGATCAGTAAATTAAGACTATTAAATGCTACATGCGGTAGCCATATATCATTAAGAAGCTTTCAAGCTTCTTAATAGATTTACAAGTTCCTTGATAAAAGGAAAAACATTTCCCCCAATAAGGTAGTCAGGCATTGGAACAGGCTGTGCAGTGGTGCTGTGCATGTTGTGCATCCTTGGAGGTTTTCAAGCCACATCTGGATCAAGCCCTGATAAGCTGATCTGGCCTCATAGCTGACCATGCTTTTGAGCAGGAAGTTGGACTAGAGACCTCCTAAATTATCCTGTGATTTGTCTTCTCCGATGTGATTTAACTTGGCATTGGCTATTTGAAATCACTTCTCAGGAAAGGAAGAGTAAACTGCTGCAGGTAAATGAAGTAGATGCTAGAGAGCTGTAAATTCTGATTGTTCTGAAAATCACAAGCTTGAAAGCCTTAACTTTATGTTATCTTTTTACTTACTTTTGTGTGTCCTACTTGTAGTAAGAATTGAAAAAAATGCTTCAGGAGGAAGTTTCTTACAGGAATTTCTGGCCCAAATTCAAACCCATAGAATGTTAAATAGGCCACAGATAAGAAAGTATCTGAAAAAAATGTTCAAAACTCATTTTGGATAGCACTGTGGTTGTTGATCACATGTTGCCTGAAGAAAGAAACCTAAAAAATTTAGCAAATCACTATTATTTGAACCTCTAACCATTTTTATTGTCATTCTTTAGATAGATTCTGTAGGTGCTATCTCTCACAAAGGTGTCAGACTACCTTGGATTTCTTTGGGTTTTTCCCCATTTTGATATTTTTCATCAGTTTTGAGTTCTTTAATGTGACATATTTTTTTGCTTGAGCTTTTCAGGCTCTGTATTTTTCCCCTAGCATAGCATGAATCAATTTATGTAGCAACTGCAAAAATGCTGAATAGGATTTTTTTTTTTGTAGCCTGGAAAACTTAAAAAAAAAAAAAAATCATAAAGCAAACACCAACAAGGCTGAATTATTTTTCAGTAATTCATTGCTGAACAAATGCATAACATAATAGCAAGATAGTTAATTATTGGGATATTTAAACAATTTGGGGTTTTTTTTCATCTTGAAATTTTAATGTAAGAATGGAATATGAGGCACTAGTAACTAGCATTATAGAAAAAATGCTGGATGTTCCTCTTGCTTTTCCTACATTACTGAAAACATTGCTGAAGTGATGTGTCTGGAGACTCTTTTTGCCGTTAAAATTCTTTTATGACAACAAACTAAACCAGAAGTATTGCTTGCATTGATTGACACCTAATAGATAAATATACATATATAGTCCTAGAGAAGAAGCGTAATAAAAAGATCTTGAGACAGGTCTTATGTCAGTTGTAGGTTGTCAAAACACTTTTGATGTCAATGAAATTATGCCACTTATGCCTGGTAATATGTTTTCTTCTCTAAAGTTATTCTCCTGGGCAGGGCATGTGTTGTTAAGGTACAGTATATTTCCACCAGCATTTGTGGTGCTGGAGGGATCAGGCAGATTGGTACTGATATCTTTGTTAGGAGCTCACCTACATCTGCTTAGAGAAAGTTTGGATGTCTTGATGGTGTTAACTGCTCTGTCCCTTTATGTCCCCATTAAATATGATACAAAACTTATGTGACACTGTATTCAAAACCCTGTGGCTTTGGCTGTATTTTGCTTCTGGGAGAGTGGTGGAGATGGGGTTCCCTAGAGAGGGGAGGAAGGGATCCTGAGGAACAGCAGCCACAGGGTTTTGGCACATCCCTTCTCCTCCTCCTAAGCTGGTGTGGTGACCTAGAAGCAGTGGATCATGGAGCTTAGCCCCTCAGTGATTTGCATGGGCGGCCTCATCGTGTCAGGACTTCTTTCAGGCTCTTCTCCAGACTTTAATTGGTCTCATAACTCTGCTTATGTCTATATCATGAGCTACAAGCTTTTCTTCACAACCTTGAGGGCCCGATAATTGCTTTATATTTTTAAAGTTAAAGCCTGAAATTAATGTATGATCATGTGAATCAGGAGCTTAGTATCTACTGTGCTATGCTTCCACTATCTTTTCAGTGCCCTCTCTCCACCCTTCTTTGCAGACTACCATTGGAACTACATTAGTAATTTAGCAACACAATATTCCCAAATATTTCTTAAATGTAATATATCATAATCTTAAATCTATGCATCATGTATACTGTATATATATTTATCTATCTATATTTAGCAGTCTAAATAGTTAAAGAAAAGGCATTAGCTAGATTATGATATCCTGGCTCAATATTGTAACTGAGTCATATTATGGTGGCTTGGGAGGCACATAAAGAAAGTTCTTTACAAAAAGTATTTTTCCTTATAATGTTATTGACAGGCTTTGAATACGTGGCAAGACACTTTATTTCTTTTTTATAACATCCATGAAATACATGGTTGTAGAATATAATTCAGAATGGTGTTAGCATATCGTATATAATTGTCATTATTTTGTACGTATTAAAGAAGTTAAACAAATACCTCATAAACAAATACCTGTGGCGATTATTAAAATGTTGAAATTGTTTGGTTTACAGTATGACTTGCAATACAAAAGAATTCCTAAATTATTTTACACAAACTAAGAACTGTTTGTTCCATCTTGGTACAAAGCTTCTTGAAGTCTTTGCATTCAGTTCATTGATTTAATATGTATATGTAAAGATCCAGGGTATATACAGTTACCAAAATATAAATATTGATTTAGTAATCATTTTATGTCATGCTAAATCCTACGTCAAATACATAAGAATTATGTTTTCATAGAAGGTTATACTAAAGTGACCCTGCTTTTTGTATATTCTTCTTTCTGAGTTCTACTTTTCATATTGGATTTTCCCTCCACGTATTTCTCTCTTAAGGTTGTGATGTTCCGGTCCTTATTGGATAGGAAAGTAGTCTCACTGCCACATAAAGCTATTTTTTCTTTACTGTCTTTTTCTCCAGATTAGCAGTGTTTCTCCAGCATTATTGGAGACAAAAATGACCATATTTTTATCAGGATGCAGAATCTTGCTATATGGACTTTCAGAGTCATTGATACAGCTTCTATTCTAAACAGGGTTTTGTTGTGTTGACGATGATACGGAATTTCTGCACCAGCCAAACAGTATATAACACTGTCTTGCTACAGTTCTGGAAAGAAGTAGACTACAGTGTTACTTGAGTACTTAAAAGCCTTGATTAGCACAGTGGTAATATAGAGGTTACAAGTTGTAGAAATAATAAATAATATAAAGGTGTTTATAATCATTGATCTTTATGACAGCTCTGCAAGTTTTTTTAAATTATCATATCTATGCTCCATTGGCTCATGTCATGTGTACTTAACTTCATCTGTACAAGTTGGTCCAAGTGAAACAGGTCAGACAGATCCTTTGCATGTTCATTGAACAATTGTAGGTAATTGCACAGGACACAAAACAATGGAAACTTGGGGCTGTATGGACAGGAATGTTCTTGGAAGACAAGAGAAAAACTTCAACTAGTACAAATGCAGAGCCAAAACTCAAAGGTTCCTGATTTTCTGGTCCTGCAGACTATCTGTTATGTTGCAATGCTTTCCGTATAATGTGAATTAGAGAATAAAGTCTTGACACTGTAAATTTGCAATAAAATATGTGGTAATAAAGAAAAAACTCTTTTCTACCAAGAGGTTCCTGCCATTAAATACTGTCGAATTTTATGTTTAGTTTCACAGAGTTACTCCCAATGAGGCTACCAGGACTAAGGGCTCTGCTGAGCGTGTCTGACATGACACAGTACAATTTAATGGAAGCCATTGCAGTCTATCAAGTCAGGGAGTTTCCTATAAAAGGGAGGGCTTATGTGTGCTTTCATAAAGTAGAATGACTAATGTTATGAATATGATGTGTAGGCATTCAAAACGTTTGATGGAAGCCATCAGAATTTCATCTGTCATGTTGCAAATACTCTTCTTCTTTCTTGTTTTCCTCTTTCTTTGTTATATTGATTTTCCACACTAGATGGCAGTGCCTTAGCACTAGTGCATGATAGGGGAATTGATTTAATTTGTCCAGGGGGGAAGAAATCCTTCTGTTTCATGTTTCCTTTTACATACATAGCTCAAAGAATTGCAGACAGGAGACTGGATTATGATTAGGCACATATGGACGGGCAAAGGAAGATGCAAATTATTTACCCTCTTCCTTTGTACAAATGAAAATCTATTCCAGCTGATCAAACCAGGCTTGCGTTGGCTGTAGGGTGAGATGAACTGGGGCTATGTCTCTGTGCTGTCCCCAAAGAACTGCGTTCATAGAAACCTCACATGAAACGCTGTATTGAGTTAGAGCTGAGAGTGCATCCAGACTCTGAGCAGATTGCCTCACAGTTTTGAGCCATATGTTGTCTATACTGAGAAGTCAGTGAGAGAAGAACACAGCTTCCTTCTCTTTCCAAGAAAACCAGGTGCTGGAGAGGTGGGGATGGAGAGCTGAGAGATGATGGGGTGCGCCTAGATATTGCTGTGTTAGAGCTAGGAGACAGCCAGGGCACATCTGTGCACCTTTGAGCTGGGATGCTCTCCTGGATTGTGTGTTAGGTGAAAGACTGGAAGTTTACTAACTTGATGTATTTTGACTAACCGAAAAGTCTGTGAAACTCTGATGGTGAGGACTGAGGGGAGATCATGATTAACAAACGGGCTCTGGAAGTGTAAACGTGTCAGTAACAGGTGAAAGCTAAAAGCTGAAAGCTTGGAGTTGAAATTCAACTTGAAATTGTGATACAATGTTTGAAAATTATGGATGAGGTCCTTAAAAACGCAGGGTTATTAAAACAAACAAACAAAAATCCCTTTGTCATTAGTTTTTTGAGTCTCTAATGTTCATTCTTTCAATCTTGTGTTCATAACCTTGAAAAAAACCCTCCACCTAATCCTGTGAAAGGAGGAGACAGGAGTTTGAAAAACAACAAATATCAATAGACTCTGCAGTTAAAATTAAAAAAAAAGTGAGTCACAGAACATTATCAGGAGAAATTAAATACCTTAAAAGACAAGTAGCAGCAGAAAAAAAAAATGAAGAAAAAAGAGTCCTGACATAGGAATGTCTGATTGTATGGGAAACAGCTGAAAGAAAGAAGGTATAAAAGAGCCTGGGGAAAAAAAAAGATGTCAAGAGCTGCGAAAGAAATTACTTTCTCTAAGAAAAATTCCTGAAGAGTCTCTTCATGGTGGGGTTTACTAAAAAATAAGATCATTGTTTCAAGTTTCAGTCCAATTTATACTAAACAGGAGGTATATTTGAAACAATACCTTTATCTTGCTCACTGGAGTTAAACATTTTAAAATCGGGAAAGCTCTTGCCCGAGGCTGGGAAGAATACTGCCATGAATACGTTTTCTGAAAGAAAATTTAACTAAACTTGGTGTCTCCTGGGACCTCGCTGCATGCAGCTTCTGCCTTATTTATTCAGTTTTATTTTATTTTTTGCTACATCCCTACTGAATGAGCTGGATAAAACCAAATTGAAATACAGGAAAACAAATTTTTCTCTCACTGTTTTTTACTGGATCTGCTGTAGTAGCTGAAATTTCATTAATACTGCTAGAAGGAAGGCAGGCCAAAGGAATGTTTACCTATCTTCTACCACAACATTCACAGAAACTGAATCTTTTTGCAAAATACGCTGCTGTTATATGCTGTCATTTTTTGCATGTCACAGAAAGTGATAGTCCTGCCTATAATTTATTACATAATTCTGACTGCATAAGATGCAGATGGCTTGCCATAAAAATGCAATGCAAATTATATTTGATAGTGCCACTTAGATGGTTCCTCATTAGTTAGGGGAAGCAACAAATGGTGCTAAGTTGGAATTTGTCAGGAATTTGGTGCTAGAGAGTGAGCCTCATGCTTGGGGCAGTTGTGTGGGAGGTAGAAGTTGCCAGCTCTTTAAATCAGAGAGAACAAATGATTGAATGTAGACCTCCCACCTCCCAGATGAATTTTCTAATCACCAGGTTAGGTTGTCAAGGGAAATACCTATTAACTTTGAAACAACGATTTTTTTCTTTCTGAATTTGAATATAAATATCTTGCCTTGAAGGTTTTCGTAAAACAGAAACGTGTTTTCCAATTAGGCTTCTTCACATGAGTAGGAAGCGTGACACAGTTGTTTGAGGAAAAAGGTATGAGGTGTCTTGAGAAAAAAAGAGTATTTACATGAATAATATTATGCAGAAATTTGAACATCGGGAGCTTTGTTGTTGGGTTGGGGGGGTTGTTTTTATGTTCTGTCTTGGTTTGGTTCTCTTTCATCTTGTGGTCAGATGATAAACTGGGATTTTCCCTTTGTACAGATCTTTTGGAAGTGTGAGAAAAGGAAGTCGTATGGAGAGTAAGTTAATTCCTTCCAGAGTTTCAGTCTTCCTGAGCACACGGTTTCACAGACTGGATGATACACAGTATTCGGAGATATAGGGGCCCACTGGGTACCCCAGTGCTAGAGTTTCTTTATCATTAACATAATAGCATTTTCAGAGGCTCCTCTAACCAACCTGTGTAGTATGCAGATCAAATTCCAGTTAAAAAGAAGAAAGGTAATTTGTAAACTTTTAATGTAAGTACCAAAGGAACATGACATCTATATTTTAAAAATAATTGGAGAATCTCATTAAAATCTGATTATCTCATCAGTAGTTCTGTAGCTGTTTTCACTTTTTTTAACAGCCATGCCCAGCACTTTGGGAAGCAACAGGAACCCTCTTCTTTTTGTTCCTGCAAGCCAAGAGCAACTCGCTCTAATAGGAGATTCTTATCTTGCTCACATGGCAGTTCTGATTAGATCTGAAGAACAAATGAATGACAGAATGCTTCAAACCACCCAAATGACTTGTCTTTATTCATATCCATGATTTAATTGTAAGCAGTGGGTTTGTCTTCAAGAATTGGGCTTTGTTAAATGTTAACACCCGTAATTCAAACTTTATTTCCCCAAAAAGGCAATGTGCTCTTCCAGACTATTTTCGTGGGTTTACTGTGGCTGTGTTTTTGAAAAACAAAACCAAACAAAATGTCAAGTCTGACCAGTTTTGATAATCTGGTATTCATGAAGAAAACATTCAAGATGTTCTCTTTAGACAAAGTGTTGCTTATGGGTTTGTACTACTGCTGCCCGTCCCCAATATTTTGCTTGCCTCCTCCTGATTCTGAAATGTCATCTCCACAACAGCAGCAACAGAGTTGCTACTCTTGCTAAATTAATGTTAGCATTCCTTGTTGCAGCTTTTATGCTGTCCAATCACTTATTAGTCAAGTTTTGCAGATTGCACTTGAATTATGCCAACCATCATCTGGAAGATATCCCTCTGACTCGTTGGACTTGGGAAAAGCATCCTATCATAAATTCAATTTTGAATGGCTTTTCTTGTCATAGATACTCTTGCAAAATATTCATTAAGCACTCTTCCTGTCCTCCCAATTTCTGCCTTTTTCTTCCTTACTTGGACCTATACAGCTTTTTTCTCCTCTTGCCATCATCTTCCTCTTCAGAGGCTTATGAATGAATTCATTATCCTTTCCACTGGGATACCATTTTTCTTTTACTTTTCTCAGTTTTGATTTTTGTGTGCATTTTGAATTTTTTTTGCTGTTACTATTAATGTCCACCAGTGTTTTGTCCTTGCTCTTTTTCTTCTGTTTCTTTAATTACCTTTAAGGGTTTTTTTTTTAGTTTAAAAATCTTTGTTTCCCTATGCAATTGCTTCTAAATGGAATACATTGTTCTACCAGCAATTGAAGACTGTGTACTCACGTTTTTTTTAACATGTAGTCCACTATATTGCATTTTATTTCATTTCTAGCCAAGTTAAAACCTTTAAAAGACAGCAGCTTTGGTTGTTTCTTAACTGTCTTTGTTTTCTCATCTCCATTCTGCCAGACATATGGGAAACAGCTGGTTCCCTTGTTTAGCAAATGCCTATTTCCTTCAGATGGAAAGCAGTTATGTTATCTTTCTATATGAAGACCTCAGCACTGACAGGACATACTGCTCAAAGGCTGGTACATGTGGTAAATTGTGGCTGCCTTTACAGCACACAAGTAGTAAAGCTTTATGCATTTTTATTTCTTAAGACAGACACACACACACACAAAAAAAAGGCAAAAAGATTAAATAACAGCTAGTAAGATTTTAGTCCATTTTGTTGTTTGTTGCAGTTTTTAAACTTTCTACCTCATTTCAGAGATTCACCACAATTTATGTAAATGTACTATATAATAATAGCAGCAAAGGTAGGGAGGTAGATTTATGTCCTTCCCACTGTTAGAGGCAATAACTTATAAAACTGAAATGCAATAATTACTGGAATGGAATGGAATATTACTACATAATTAGGTAATGAATTTTCTTCTCTTTAAAGAAGTCTCTAAGAAATTAAAGGGAAAATGGCCGATTTTCCCCAACTTGAAAATTATTTTATTAAAAAAATCACAAAAAAGCTATCCTAAAAATTAACGTCTATCAGCTATTTTTATTCCCCATCCTGTATTCTGTAGGCTTGATTTTCTGGTTTTAGGTGTGTAATTTTAGCATTGCCTCACTGTCATTTTAACTTTGTGAAATTTAATATTAAAGTGAGTGTTTATGGAAAATACTGTTCTCTATGAAGATGGCAAGAGAATCACGAAGCATTAAAATTCAAGAGGAATTGTTTGAGGGGGAAGGGAACATCATATTCAATCATGCCATGTCTTAAGAAGTCAACAACAAAAGACACAGGATATTTATCTGGAATGATGATAGCACTGTATACAGACAGAAGGCAAAAACAGAACTGGCATTTTAATTTAAATATCCAAAATTGCTGGTCCTGAGGAACCCAGTTACCGCTATTAAAATTATTCTTTTTCTCACTTCAGAAGCTTGCTACTGACAGTCTTCAGTTTGGGATGCTGAGTGTTGTCGTCGGCTGCGCTGCTCACGCCTCGCCCCCACTCCTCCATTGCTGACAGTCAGATACAGTGGGTAGCTTGTGGCGGCGCTGTTTCTCCTGGGGCTGGCCTGGGCAAAGCGAGGTAGTGTCTGCAGGAAGGGAGCTGAGATACTTTTTAGAAATAAAAAGTCAGAGCAGACGTAGGAGGCTGAAAACAAGAGCAAGCGGAGGTGAGAGAAAACTTTTCCGTTTTCTAAGTGGCTAAGCATGATTTAATTGATCAACTAGTAGGACAAACCCCAGAACACAATGTATTCACATGTACGTTCCTGTTGGACTTGATGGACATGCCTAATATTTTATCATTTTGGTTCTTCGTGTACTCGCTTTACTATTTGACATTTAAAGTATTGGTTGAATTAAATCTTGCAAAATGGAGCATCCGCCCTAAAACATTCCGTTCCATTAGCTTCAATCCATACCTTTTCGTACTAATTGCTATTTATTTACTATATCAGAGAGACCGGTTGAAAATCCCTCAAAACAGCTACAGATTCTTGTATCATACAATGAAGAGACAAAATCCTAATTTCCCCATATTCTTTCCAAATCTCATCACAGTTTTCCCTCCATTTGCAAACCATGTATCATATATTTTTCCTCCTTTCTGTTTACATTTTTTAAATCATTGTGGGGGCAATGTTAATTTTTATTTGAAGTATTTGCCAAAAATCTTTAGGCAGAGGTTGCTGAATCCTTGAACTGGTCAGTACTCTCGAGTTTTTAATTCTCCTTTCCCTGCCTGGAGGGTGGAACTTGTTTCTGAGTATGATGTTTTTTGGCAAAGGAAATCACAAATAGGGCCTCACTCCTCCTTCCAGCTTACAAAAGATTTTGGATCTTCCAGAAGGACTTTAAAATACGATTTTCTAGCAAGTGAAAGGGACTGCCTGAAAATAAAAAGAAAAAATGAACTGCTTATTAGGTTTCCATAGTAACGTGTATAGGGTATTTGCAAAAGTTTGATTTTATTACATGGTTCTGTTGTCTGGTATGAATACATCAGTTTGGCATCATGAGTTATGGTTCACGTTTTACTGGGTTCTGACTTGTCATAGCAATATAAACGACAATCAGTGTGACATGCAGATGAAGGCAGTACTGTTTGGTGGCAGTCTGTATAGACAATTTAACTTCTCATTGTCATAAAAGTTTTATTCATCTACTATATTTATTGAATGGAAGAGCCTAGTGAAGAAGGCTGCAACCTTTAGCTTCATTTTGTTACCAACCCCTCAGGAAAAATATAATATATAAGGTTTGAAATCCTATTTCTTTTCCTTAACTATTGGTGTTGCATATCTGTATGTTTCAAAATTGCCAATCTATGTTGCCTGTTTGGTGACATAAGGATACACCTTCTTGATGTTCTGTTCTCTGGGAGTGAAATCTCTGAAAAGTAATACTTGTGGGGCTGGTGTAATTCCTGGAAATACAGCAGTGGGCCCCAAACCTGCACATCCGTAATTGCTTAAGTAGTTCTGCTGGGGAGGAGTATGAAGGATTGGATCCAACTAACGTCTGACGAGGAATCACTTGCAGTCTGGAGCATTTTTTACATACTTTAAAGCGTATGTAAATTAACAGGATAAAATAATAATTTTATTTCTGTGAGCTAAAATACAGTTGATCACATTATGATGTGTTCTGCAGAGATTAGAGATTCTCAGTTCTTTCTAGTGCAGCTGTGTCGGAGTGGAGTGACAATGGCTTTATTGCCTCTTGCCGCAGGATCAGTCTTCCTTCCCACAGGTTAGTAGTGAACCTTAATTTTTGTATATAATCCTGCATTTCCTTTTGTAGGAAAGGTAAGGTAACCCAAATATTATCTAAACATTGGATGAGGTGGATTATTTGCTCTCTCAATCTTCATTTAGGAATACATTCTGTTCTTAAGTCCAAGGGTAAATATAAAATAACAGATTTTCTCTAGTAACCCATTGAGACATCTTTAGCTTTCTGTTTTACTGTGCTCTCTATGCAACTTTCAGCCGTACTGGTTGGCTTGTAGGAAAGTAGGACGTAGGCATGGGAGTGCATTCCAGATGGTAATGATCCAGTCCTTTGCCTTAATAAGTAAATGTACATCATCCTGTTAATACATCTGTATCAATTAAAAACCTATCACTTTGTTCACTATCACTACTTTTGTTGGTTAGAAACCACTTTAAAATGTCCAGCCTTACCTTTAGTCAGAGTCAATTTAATTATGTGCTGATACTGCTTCAGTTTAAATAGGTCTTTGTGTTCCATTATAAAGAACAATCATATTTTTTCTGAGTGTTGGTTTGCTAGGATGAACAAGATATGGTTTTGTCATGTACTATTATTTGATAGTGTTGCCATTCCTCTGATCTTTCTAGTAGCTTTATTTTCTGCATCTGATCCTGTTTAACTGTACATTTTCTGAAGAAAGATGGAATTGTGTGGAGTACATTCAATGAGATTTTATCGTTGCTGTGGCATTTACACATTTTAGGATAACATTCATTGTTTTCACAAGGCCATATCATGCAGACGTTAGTTTACCAGATTAAGATAGTCATATCTTTCTCTTCTTTTGTTGTTTCCAACTGAGAAATTTCTTGTTCTTAGCCTAGCAATCAGTTCATTTGGTAGTATTACATTTCACCCCATTACATTTCACACTACTTCAATTCTTCTTTTATGATATTCTGATCTTAGCTTATTGACTTGTCTGAACTGTCTATTGTCTGGAAGGTTTTTCTTGATCTCTTCTGTTTCTGGGGTTTATTTTTTTTTTGTCTATAAGCTGTGGTGTCTCTGCAACCATGTTGTAACCACGCTGCAGCCCTCACAACCTGGAGATCCAGGATAGTATGGCCAGAGTGAATGCAAAGCTGCTTTTTTTTTAAATTTCCTTTCTATAAATTATTTCTTTGTCATGTGGTTCTAGTGGGTACTTGAGTGGGATAGTCCAGGTACTTTTTCATATTGCTTTAGATCAAGTCTTGTTTGTCATAGTGTGCAGATGCTTCAACAGTCAGTCTTCATTGGTTTCTTGGCATTATTTTTATAAGAATATAAACCATATAAACCTGTATCTTTTTTGAAAAATATAGGGAATATATCAGGGAATAGAGGCCTTTAACAATAACTTTTGGACATCTTTTATATGTAGATAAAAATATATATCTATATATCTGATCTCAACACCTGCTAAGATTACAAAAGGAATTTTGGGAGGAAAGATGCTATAAAAGGCAACAGAAAATCACTGACTGTGGGGGTTTTTTTTGTTGTGCAGCAAAATGTCAATATGTTACAATACACAGGCTCTACTTTCTGTGGTGTGTTTATTCCATCAGCAGAATAATACTGACAGGCGGGACAGCTGACATTCTGATTAATCTCACTTTATTTTATGTAGAATTAAAAGCAACTGTAGATAAGAGCAGCTGACTGTGGGATTTAAGAAGTTTCTTTTTGACTGTTCTGGTGCATAAACTGCTGAGTACTCTGTAGCTATACAATCTCCTTGCTCTTTGAAATTGCTGAAGCTACTGTAGAAACAATGTAAAAGGGGCTTTGAAAAAAAATCTAAAAACTGTGAAACAAAATTCCTTGCAACATGATCATCATAAACATCAGGGACAAATCAGCATTTTTCAAATTTTGAGTGCAATTTTTTTTTTTTCCTTAGGGAACATAATTTTCCATTTTTGAGTTTTTCAATACACTAAACTCCTGATCTTGTATCTCTGGTGTTAACAGAAGGGGAAGAGGAGCCATGATGAATGCCAAAATGAGCTATGGGTAAAATTAGGCTGAGAATAAAAGAACAGCAGGACACTTAGTGGCATTTATCACAACTTGCTAATTGAAAATTATGTTAAATATGGGAATCTTATGATAAGTACAGTTTATTGTTTTTTCCAAGAGAATTCCTTGGCTATACAATTTGGAATAATCCAGTAATTGAGCAGAGTGGCCTACTATAACGTGCTTTGTCACAAGGAAAACCTCTCATCTTGTTGCGTACTAAAAGGTGTAGAGTGGTTATGTTAGGATGAATGATGTTCAAAAGTGGAAGAAATAGCTGTGTCAGACTTTCACCCTTCCTTATTCAAAACAGTGTTTCTTGTATTTTAAAAATCTAGAAATTTCTTAAGATTGTCACTGATATATTTTTTTATAGAGGACTTTTCTGAAAAAAAAAGTGGTTTATCTGTAAGACTATAATATGTTATGCAGTTTCACTTAGAATCTCAGCATAAATTGAACTCATACACAAGCATTTCCTCAAGCCTTTGTGGTTTTTTTTTTTTCAATTTTTATATACTTATTTGTGTATTACTGATAACTAAGAATCTTGCATCATACCATTACACATGGCTTTAATAATTTGTAACATTTATGCCTTTCATGATTTAATATTTGCTGCTCTGTTTTGTACTTTAGCTTAATATAAAATTACTTTAATTATATCTTGAACTCTACTTGTTCCTCTTACTTGAAGCTAAAGGTACCCATTAGAAAGGAATGCTACATTTCCAACAAAATTTGAGCAACAAATTTGATACCTGCTGTGAGTGTTCAGAGAACGGCTCCCAACTGTGATATTAATATTGCATTGTTTATCAGGAAGGTAACTTGCTGAGTTATTTCAAGTTAAAGGCCAGGGTTATCTCCCACTGAGATAATAGCAGCATATTTCTTTGTACAAAAGTATTGGTCTAATTATGTTTTTAACTGTGCTACTAACTGCGGTAGCCATACAGCTACATATATTAGGGTGAAAATGACTTTACATTGTCCATTTGGCCCTAAATTATCCTGGTTTTAAAATATATTTTTAAATTTGTACACAGTAGCTTGTTGCTTTGTTTTTGAATTTTATTGTTACTGAACTCTAATGTAGTGATTCAAGAAAATTTAGCTGCATAGAATTCTTAAACATCTTAAACATTTGAATGTTTTAAAAGCAAAGTATATTTTTTGTGTTAAAGAATGGTACTAATTATATGATTTATTAAATATTAGTAATTTTAAGGGGAAGTTATAAATTTAGCATGTGCTAGAGTGAAAAGAGCATTCTAGATTGTGGTCTGTCAGAATTCCACATTTTGCAAGAGTAAATAAAAAGTAACATTAAAACAATATTTAGTCAACTAGGCAGTAAATTCAGCAGCAGTCTTCAGCCATATTGTATGTTTGATAGCTGTTCCCAAAGTTTGTAGTAAAAATGTTTCTAGATCCTTTAACTAAAGCTAAACAGATAGGTTGCCAGCATAGTTTGTTCTCCACCAGAAACAATGGCAATATAATATTATGAGGAGGTGTAACAGCAACTAGTCTTATTTCTCTTGGTGAGTATCAGTAATAATATTATTAAACTTCTATTGTCCCTCACACTTGAAGATTTTAGTGCACTTTAAATATATGATTTAGTGCTCACATCATGCCTAGGACATGCGGGATTACTATTTCCTTTAAATATAGTGTAATCCGATCAGAGAAGAAAATACAAATCTGGGAGGCATTTATAACAGCTACACTAAGCATGTGAGTAACTGGAAATTGTAGTGTTTTGCAGAATTAAAACTAAGGTGAGGAATTACATGAATAAATTTAAGTGTTTGAAATAGGAAGAAAAGGAGAGTAGAAAGAAAATACTTTTAGACAATTCAGTGCAAGCTACTTCTCCATGCTGAGCTTATGTAAAAAATTGATAACTGACCATAGTGAAATGGCAGGCTAAAGCACCATCCATAATACTGGGAAAAGTTCGTTATGAGAAATGTTAACTTAATCTTTAAATTGAATAAGAAGCTAATGCACTGAAGATCGGAACATTTGAACCCCATTCAACAGACAGCATATGGCAAGGGAAAACTTCCCTTCACTTGTTGTAGCCACAGTTACAGGTGACATGTTTAATAAGTGGACTCAGCTTATCCAGATACAGTCAACTCTTGATTATCCAAGGATGAATTATTCAGTCTCAGGGTTAAGTGTGCCGCTGATGCGGAGACACCGGAGCTGGCTCTGCATGAGCTGGTTTCATTTCAGGAGGAGTGCAGGCATGCCCAGGCTGAGCACACAGTATGTTCTTGACTGCTTGCTGCGTGCCAGCTGGGGGATCTCCCTGCTCCACACTCATCAGCAGCGCTGCCCTTTTCCTGCTGCACCCTTGCTGTGTGTTCTTACGGCCAAATTTCATGTGTATCTTGTATTATATGTGGTTTCAGGTTACCCAGGTTATCCAAGCCCTTCAGCATCCGAGAGCATATAATCAAGAGTTAATTGTTGCCTGCTGTTTCCTCTTTACATTTTTTATGTACCAATTTGCTAGGAAACTATATTAAAAGTAGGAATAAAATTAAAAATGCTAATTTTAAAGTTATAACTTACATGTGACTTCAAAATTAGGCTTACTGCTGCGTTTTAGTAATAGGATTCATTATCTCTTCTAGTGGCAAAAAGACATTCTTACTACTAACTTAGACATTTTACTCGCCTTGGGCTTTTGGTGGAAAGTGAATTTAAAACATTCCTGCAATGTAATTCTTCTGAACAAAATTGATAAGACCATCCACTTCAGAGTTTTATGTGAAGTAGATGCACTCTGCAATAAATAGGAAGTAGCATGAGATTTAAATTTCACATGGTTTGATTTCAGATCCCTTTCACAACAAGTATTAATAAAGTTCCACTTTATGATATTTTCATATTTACATTCAGAATTTTAAAATGTTCATCGGTTATTTTCAATGCTTTACTGTAACATGCCATGAGTTTTGGAGTGGCAGTTATACACATATATTCGCATATATAATTTTTGGCTGTGAAACTATATTTTATTCTAACAGAAGGCATCATTGGCACTGTCAGACCCATTGATTCTCAACCACAAAGCCCAATCTGTGTCTTGTGAGTTGGCTTTCTATTTATAGACTATATTAGATACAGTCATTTGGAAATAGTATAATGGAAATCCACTTATGAGACGTACTTACGTTGCTTTTAAATTAAATTAAATTGTAAATTGTACTACTATTAGGTTTTAAACTACTTTTTTCTTTCTTTTTTTTTTTTTTTTTAAATGCAACGTTTTAAATGCTTAGCATAGTCATTTATGCTTGAGTTATATTCCCGGATGTAAGATCTAATCAAGCTTCTACTTCATGTAAAAAGCTTTAAGTTTTTTGGTTACTTCCATGATGGAAATAACAATGTGTCAAAACACTCTGCCCAGGATGACTTTACCTATCAGGTTAAACCTTTGAAATCTTTCAGATTCTCTCTGTGAAACGGCTATAATTGAATTCTTGGTCAATCAATGGCATTACCTCTGTAATCATAAAATGCCATTTGTTTCATCAACATCATCAAGTGCCTCACAGAGAAATATGACAGTGTAATATTACACTCAGTGAAATCACGTGAAGTAGATATCTGAAAGGTTAAAATCTACATTTTCACCATTTCTGCCAGGGAGTATCTGAGTAAGAAAAAAAAAAAAAAAGAGGAGCATTTTGAATAGTAATCTTTCCCTCTGGCCTCTAGTTCCACATAATATGCTAAAATGATAGTTGCTTTTAAAATACCAAGCAAATTTTTCTTTGAATGATTTCCAACTTTTTCATCTAATATGTAATATCAGGCTCCTGTTGAAATGGAAATAAGCTGGTATCAGTATTTTTGCCTATTAGTCCACCTGTAATTCAACCCACCCGCATATGTCCCTCTGGACTTGGCTATAATGTGCAAGCTCATCTTTTTGGTACAAGGCCAGGGCATTTTCTTATTAATATATGTAACTCTGCTTGTGATATATTCCCAAAGGCTTTGAAGAGCCTTCCTCTGTGTCTTTCAGCCAAATGGGAAATGTAAGACTTCCACAAAAATTTCAAAAGCTTTGATGTTGCTAGTAAGACTACAGGTAGCATTTGTTTTTCGAACATATGGCAATAAAGATAAGGTGTCTCATATTTAAATCTTTAGTTTTCAGAATTCCTCATTACCAGCCCACAACCACCAGTAAAGTCAGTAAAGTTTCTGCTCTTAAAATAAACTGTTTGTCTTCAATTTCCTAGACACTTTCATTGTAATCTTTAGCAAATGATTATATATAAAAGAAGAATGGAGGGAGGTTATATATACTTATTTCTGTTATGAGAGCACTTCACTGGTAATTCACACTCATACATCTGCTCACATTTTAGACTTCTGACTCTTTGCCTCACAGCAGAACGTGCTCTGCTCATCTTTCCCGTGCTACTTCGGGCTGTTGCAGTTGTGACCTATTTTCACACTTGTTTGAAACAGCTTTTGTACAAATAACGAGTTCATTTGAGCTGTGTGTTCACAAAGACTGTCTCTTGCTGAACAGCTCTCAGTCATTGAATCATCATCCTTCCCAACCATAAACAACTGCCTTTCATCTATGCCCATTTGTTTAATCGGCCTTTTCTCTTCCATTCCTACTTACAGCCTGTCAGCATTAGTGACTACTCTTCCAACCTCAGCCTTCCTGTTCCCTTGCACTGTTGGTAAAAATAATTGGTTTACTACATTTTATGCCTTTCTGTGCCATTCTCTTCCATTAAGGTCAATCTACTATCACTGTCCTCAACAGTACCCATCCAGCATGTATATTTGCAACTTCTTGTTGACTGTGTGTTGTAAGACTTCCTCTATGTTGATTTTAAGAAGGTTTAAGTTGCTTCAGTCCGAAGACAGAAAGATGGGAAATGAGCTGTCTGAGATGCAATTAAACACCTCACACAAGCTAAGTGCCTACATTTGATCATTATGCAGCTGCTTCAGAGCAGACGGGCTAATTTCACTGTGCACAAGATGTGCTTGAGAGACCTAGGCATCCACCTCAAGTAATACCGCTTCCTTTAGGCTCACCAAAATGCGTAAGCAGCTACAAGCCTGTAAAGTGTGCACAAAACACACAGAAAGCAGAGATGCAGCTCTGTCTCAGCAGTTACGTGGTGAGGGTCGGGCTGTGTTCTTACTGGTCAGCTTCACCTTGTGGATGCTGCCCCAGCGGACTGGTGAGCTCCACACCAGGAAGGCATCACCAGCAGTGTACAAGCCATGGCCAAGCTGACAGAAATAGGAGAAGCAGGGTGGAGAAAGAAGAGGGAGAAGGCAGAGGTGGAATAAGAGCTCTGAAGGACCCTATACCATGATCCTCACTTTTTTCCCCAGTCTTTAGAAGCAGCCCAAATAAAATTCTTAGAGATATAAATCTTATCAAAAGTTTCCATCAATAACAGCCCTTCCAAACAATGACTTTTATTCTTTCTTTCTTGTACTCACTCTCGATACTTGTATCTTCACCTTTAGCTGCAACTTCCCAAGCCTGCTACAGGGTTCTGCACACACATCTTGATTTGCTCTTAAGTCTGTTGTTTCTGTCTACTTATTCCTGCAATGATCTCCTGCCTGCCAACAGCTGGTAAAGAGGCATGCATTAAACTCTACTCATCACTCCTGGCTCTGAAACTATATGGGGCTGAAATGTGCGCATCTCTCATCAGCGCATGTTTCACAGAGGCCTCTTACTGAAAGAAAAAGTGGGTGGGAATTGGAAGAGATGGTGTTCTCTTCTCACTTGCCCCAAGTATTCCCATGCTCAATACCGTAAGCACAGAAGAAGAATATAAATCATCTGGACAGTCTGTGATTTCTCTAAACCAGATCACGTGAAAGAACCACAACCTCTGTTTTCTAAAACTTTTGTACTGTGCTCCCAGGTTCTTTGAAACCTGTAGTGCACATGCTGACAGGTTTCCTGCAATAGTGTGAATGAAACCTCCCCATCTCTAGTCTCTCATATGTTAGCCAGGACCTTGGCCATTGATGACAGGAGTGGCTCTGCCGCAGATCCACAGAGCTGCTTTACTAGAGCAACTTGGTGATTAACCCACATGCAATGAAGCTGAAACATCTGCACAGGGTAATTCCATGCATAGCCAACTCTACACAACCACTGAGATGGTCAGCGGTTGTACAATTGCTCACAGCATGCAAAACTATGCATGCTAGTTATGTATAACTTCCTATTTCCTGCCTCTACTGCCTGGTCTATCTAGGAGGTTTCTAGGACAATCTTTAAATCCAGTTTTACCTCTTCCACCTGCATTTTTATTATCTCCCTACATGCTGTGTAAACTTTCATTCTATCAAGCAAAATTGTAGTCTCCCTTGTACATAAATTTTCCTTCTCCTTACATGAAATACCCATCTCTACAATACGGACATGCAGCACATATCTGCAATACTTCTACCTCCCTCAACAGGGCATGTTTCTTGGGTGACTGCAACTCCCGATGTACCCCAAGCACAGCAGCAATGTGTCTCTCTTGAGTAACAAGAATAAGGAGAGTCAGGGTGTGAACTGGGGCCGCTCAGTGGTGGAATAAAGCCCTGTACATTCAACAGAGATGCAGGTCCGCGTTATAGCACTGCTGCTCAGAGATTGTCCTTGCCCAACTGTGGACATTACCTGCTGTGGGTGAGGGATCTGACAAGCCTTGTTGGCCAGTCTCCCTCAGGAGTTCTTTATAAGGCACTTTCAACTGTCTGCATCCTTTATTCATCCTGGTCGTTCGATGGTGATAGCTTAAATGAGTGAGGTTTTTGGCAAAGTCCTCAAATTCATTAGAAATGCAGGTCTGTTGCTGGATATGACAGGACCTGGTAAGTCATTAGTCACACCTGACAAAGAGCAGAAACTGCTACAGTAGGTGTTTGTGATCTTGACTCATTTCACGTAAAAGTCTGCCACAGTCTGGGGGTTCTTTTTTGAAAAACACAAGGGCATCAACACAGATTCAAGACAACAGCTTCTTGGAAGGCATCTTGCATGTCACACAGAATAATCTGTCTAGTGATACACTCATTTATCACTTCCTTCTGGATATGCTTTCAAACTCAGAATTTTTTTGATATGCTGCAACATGGCTGATTGCTCAACAGTCTTCTTCAAGAACGATATGATTTTTCCCTTCTGAATAATTTTTCAAACAGCTTTTCCTCTTAACGTTCAGGAAGAACATGTTCTGATGGTGGATATGTGGCGGTCATTTCTAGAACTTGGTTGGCCACGGAGGGAAGTGAATATCCAGACTTGCTACAGGTAGAATGGCACAATCTGGCAGTGTGTTGCAGTGGTGCATCACAAGGATGGCGATGAAGTACTGCACAGATGAAGCACAGACTTCACAACATGTAGTTGAAGGATTGGCCAATGTTATAGTATTCAGTGATTCATCAGAGCTCAACGGTGGGGGCAGCAGTACCCTCATCAGTTTGCTGAATTTGTGGAACTGAAATATCCAGTTAATGACAGATGATGTAGGCAGAAATGTAACTGGCTATGATTTCATCTTATGCCTTGTTCTTCAGCACAGCAGGCGCAATAAGCGCTTATAATGGCAAACATGGGCAGTTGAAAGAACAGCATGTTTTGGTTTGGGAATAATCTCTCTTGTTTCAAAATTATTCTTAAATTCAGAGAATTCTGAAACCAAATCCCATGATGCACAAGCACTTATATTGAGTTGCTCAATGCATCCCAGCTGTGCTGATCTAATTTCCAGGCAAGCACGCTATTTCAGTGACTGCAGCAGCCCTTTATGCTGTGAGTGCTTACTGCTTGTCCTCAGGAGCACAGCTTCCTTCTCTGAGGAGCAGTGCCACGCTCCTGGTGGTTCTGCTCATTCTTCCGCAGGATTACACCCTTCCTGTCAGAGACCCAGAGTTGTATTTGTGGGGTGGGACATGTCTTGCAGAAGAAACCAGCAGCAAACAAGCATGAATTTTTGTGGTTAGCAATATGAACAAAACCATACCAGCTGCACCTTCACAGGGAGGAACTGCACGTGGTGTTATTTCCTTATAGGCCAGAAACAATATTCTGCATATACAGCAGTGGCATTTCATCTGGATATTCATACCTCAAATAATTTAAAGTGGCTTTTTATGCATACATCACATTTTCTGCCTCCTGCTTTCATTTCCCTGTCTGTGTAGGTGTCTGCTGTCTTTTTCAGAGAGAAAAATGAGCAAGTCCAACATTACCGCTATTGCTATTGCCTCTTTCTTTGCAGTTATCAATACCAAGGTTTCTCTTCACCTTTCCTTCTTTAGTCCTTGCATCTCTCCAGGAACGCATCAACAGCCTGACCTAGCAAATGCTGACTTTGATTGTTATAACATTGTCCTCTTTATTGTTGACTCACCCAGTTGCCAGCTAGCAGCCTGTCTGGTTTTGTCCATATGTCATTTCTTGACTGGCACTGAAAAAGCAAACTGTTGGCAATACATATATTTGCTGCTTACTAATTGTCTTTTGTAATTCTTTGAAACTTGACTGGTTTTTTATAAATGCATGAAAAAAATTTATAGTAGTGCTGTTAGTATTACTGACGCTGCTTTTTAAAAATGCTTAGCTAACACCACCAGTAGATCATTACTATAGCTGGGCATATGCTCTACATTAAAAGTAACACTATTAAATTAAACAATATACAAAATATAGCTAAGATAGTACACTACGTCACCATAAGTATATCACCAACAGTAATCCATAGTAAAGTATGTAGATGTCAAGTCTTGCCATTGGTGTTTGAAAACTACACCCTGTTCCTAAGTAACAATATTTCTAGAAGATACTACACGTGCTTTGTTGAGTTGTTGTTACAGAAAGCTGATTATTCCACCTGGATATCATGCAGTCATGGCTGTTTGGAAATGCTCTGAAATAAACTCAGTGGCTTTTTCCTTTTAGAAGACTAGAGTTTAAGATATTTGGGTGATTTCACTTCTTTATATACAAAATGACAGTCCTAGTTGGGAATAGTTAATGGTTTCTGTTTCCAAGAGGTCTATAACGAGTAAAAGGAAAGGTTCTCATGTGAAAAGTATGAAGATTCTTGGGGAAATCTGCAAAACATCAGGGCTTAGTAATTTAAGTCCACTCGAGAATTAATTTAACTCATGGTTTAGAAAACTGGATTGCCAAGGACATTCAGTTTGGTAGCTTCGGAGATGAGATGTAAGCTTTAGTGACAACAGTGTCACTGAAGAGCAATTTACTAAATGGTTTCAACAGTCTCTGTTGCCTTCATGAACTATGTTTATAAAGATTTACTTTTCACTTTATTTACTCCAATACCGTATTGTTTTTAGTGCTGCTAGAGCTGTCTTTCTTACTTGTGACCTTTTTGCTATATCTTTCAATATGTAAGTGTGAACCAGCAGAATATGGAGAGAAGTGGAAAGTACAAAGGAAATCAAAAGTTCAAAGCTTTCACAGAATGCCTTTAGGTTCTTGAAGTCTTTCAAGTAGAAAAGTATGATGAAAATTAATTACTTACGGGTGCTAAAACATAATTACGAAATAATAATGGACAGTACAATATACAAAATTTAAACAACAGTCATAATATATTATTAATATCTAAAATATTTATCTAGAGGCAATTTTTCAACTACATCCCAATATTTTGGTTTTTAGGTACATGGATATAATTTTAATGATCTGAAATAAAGACTTGCTAGTGAGAATTGATGGCTTTGGTGGTATGATATTGTTGCATTTAGGTCACAGTTTAAATAAGGCCTTCTTCACTAGTAAATTCAAGCCATTGAAAGTTGGCTATCCTATTTTATTTTGGGTTTAAAAACCTTTTTGTTGTATATGATCTTGTCCATTCCTCAATTTTTGTTTAATACCAACAACTGTATCTGCAGTGATGTTCAAAGACATGCTTCTGGCTTGAATGTGTACATGGTGAAGCTTCACACTGCAAACTTTAGGCTACCTTTAAGTATATAATCTAGGTAAGTCTTAAAGCATCTGTGTTTAGTTTTGTATAGTCGATGGAGAGAGATACCTCCATAGGAACCTGGAAGGATTGAAGTTGCACGCCTATTTTAAAATAATCAGATTACCTCCTTTAGTGTTAACTTGATTTCAGCTGGGGGT
Organism: Fregata magnificens; assembly: GCA_013389945.1. Classification (NCBI taxonomy): domain Eukaryota; kingdom Metazoa; phylum Chordata; class Aves; order Suliformes; family Fregatidae; genus Fregata; species Fregata magnificens. Next base: position 109,127 of record WAAD01033654.1, read on the forward strand.
AAGTACATGCTCTCAAGTGTAAAACTTCGTCTGAATAAAACTGTAATTTTTTAAATAGGTCTTAAATATTTTTAAGAGGTGATATGAAACTAATCATAATGTTGTAATACAAAATGAGCTGTTTAGCCATTTAGAAGAAATAGAGTTTGGAAGTATCAGAAGAGAGAAGATCAGCTGGCAGAAAGTGTCATGTAGGAAAATGAAGTACACCTTGCCTTAAAGCTTACATTACAAAAGAGCATGGTGGCTGTGCTACATCAAACCAAATGTCTGTGTAGGCCAATATCTGTCCAGAACAGCAATCAGTAGCCCCTTTTTTGTGCACGGAGGAGGTATTTAGTCAGAGATGCATATGGGTGGCACAGGTATTTAGTTAGAGAGAGGCGTGAAGAACAGGTAAGATCAATGTCAAATAGCAAATTTCCAGAAAAGTGTATGAATACTGGTGATCCTATAGTGATACTTCCTCTACTTATATATAAAGATAGAAAAATATTTTGCTGTTATATTTGAAATGTAGATGCTGGTGCACCAAAGCATGAGGCGTGGAAATAGATGTCTGGATACACTTTGGGAAGTAATTTTGCAAACTATGTGTTTTCCCTAGAATTCAATACATCTTGCCCAACAGAAAATGTCTTGCCAACAAAAGGTAGACAATTTTGTTGGCAAATGACAAAATACTTATTTGAAAGCCAACATTAAACTTTACCTACCTAAAATACTTCTGAAGTAACTATTATTCACAGATCCTTTGTAATATCTTTATGACTTGTTCATTAAATTTTAAAATATGATAATGTTTTATGTTTAAAGCAGAGAAAACTTTGAGACACCAAAGTACATCACTTGGTGTCCTGAAAAGAGCTGAGAAAATAATTCATAATTTATTTGCAGGGTTTTAATTTTTTTTCTCTCCTTCATGAATACTTCACAAAGAACAGTTTCCCAGTATCAAATTTTTAGGTGTTGAGAACTGGGTTAGTTTTAAGTTAAGTTCATAATTTTTAGTCAGTAGGGTTTTTTTGTCAACAGCCATTGAATTTACAAGCGCTTGACATGTTTGGACTGATACGATATTTTTGCCCCTTAGCTGTAACTCTTCTAGTAGAAATGAGAATACATAATGATTTTTTTGGTAGACGTTAGCAACTCAGGCTTCAGCTGTCTCTGTGATTTCCTGTCTGGAGTTCTGAGGTCCATGACCAATGATATTGAAATTCTTTCACTGGAGAATGTTCATTAAAAATAGAATATAATACCTTTTCCCCTAAAAATGAGTAAATGCTATAATGTTTGCGACAGTGAAAAAGAATGTTAAGTGTAGATGTTTATAAACTTAGAACAAGTTTGTTATGGGATCAATGAGAACATGAAAAGTAGGAGAAGAGAAAAAATTATAATCAAACGATAGAGGCCAGTAACAGGGAACTACAAGTGCTTTTATAGAATTCAGGAGAGATGGAATTTCGCACCCTCATGTTTTCTTCATAGTATGAAAGGGAATCCACAGTCTGAGATGTTTATTCTCACAGAGCAGTGGTGCTGATTAAAGTCTAGTTGGTTGTAGATAAGCATCTGACCTTGAGAATGATAAATAGTCTCCTAGTTCTAAATGATATTGCTATGTGCTTGAAAGTTTTAAATGGCAATGAGATGGTGAAGGATATTAACATAGCCTGCATAACAAAAAAATTACACCCCTTTCTGCATTTGATTGTAAAAACATTTGTAGGCTCTTTAGCCTTACATATATGGTTATTTAAATTGAATGTATCTTTTTTCCAGACACCTACTTTTACTTAGAAAACTAGGCACATAGTGTTTGTTCCTGTGCAGTGTTTCCACTAGCATTGAGTTTTTCTTTCTTCATTTCACTACCAATCAGAGATTTCATTTATTTGTTTTGTTCTAAATGCTCAGGGGCAAAGTGGGAAATAATTGTTTCTTGCTAGAGCTGGTTGAAAACCTCTGACTTCAGGAGCAGCCCATCTGCGCTGGAAGGCTTGCCCAGACCAATATTTTGCACTTTATACCTTAATGATGATTACAACACCACCTCTGCAAGAGGACCATTTCTAACATAAACTAACCCTAGTGTTCTTGAACATGTATGATCTTACGACACGAAATACCCTGTATTACTGGCGATCTGAAATATCAGTAACATGCATGGTACTTGTTCCTTTGTTGAAGTGCACTTACTTAAGAACTAAACCTGTTTTGAAAAAAACAGCTTTTGAAATAGAAGATGTGTAATGGACAGAGTGACTTACAAACAATTAGCTGTATGAAGCAAATTATGCATGGTTTCCCCTCTCACAGTTTAGCAAGCAGCTAAGCCTGAGCAGGGAAAACGCATACCTTGGCAACTGGATTCAACTGACAAGGTATTAAATGCAGAGCAGTATAAACCCCAAGTAACATCTACTGTTGCAGTGTTTGAGACAACCTATTTCTGAAAGCTGTATAAATTCTTCACCAGATTAAAAACTGACTGCCATTAGAAAGGATAAAAAAATCTGGGATTTAATACTGGGTGGCAAAATTTTTTTTAGCTAGAACTCCCTCTTAAAAGAGTGTTTCTGAGATAAATTGGACATGAAGAAAAGAATGAAACAATCTAAAATATAAAAGTTCAATTATTTTCTTTGCAGATACAGGTAAAGATGCTAACAAGTTACTTTAGGGTAGATAGCTGAAAAAGCTGAAGCAGCTCTTTCTTCTATTGATTCTTGTCAGGGTCATGCTTATGAGAGTGTGATGAAGATGGTACTGATGTGTTGTCCGAGCTTGCTGTTACAGGCAGTTCCTTTGGGACCTTGCATTTCTGTACTGTACCACAGCTAGGTCTGAGCTGATACCATGCAAACATAGGTATGGGGGGCTATAATCAACTGTCAGAAACTTCTCTGTCCTCCCATTCTGTACAAAGCCACTTAGTTTCATAGTTGATTTCAATGAATAAAGAAATAAAAAACTCATGCAATTAAAGGTTATGGGTTTGGAAATGTGTCTGCAATTATTATAACAGAGTATTACCCAAGCTTCTGTGGGTGTGTATTTGCCTAACTACTGAAAACTTGAATGACTTGAATTCTGTGGTTCTTTGCACCATTGCAGCTTTACACTTTGTTTGTTTGTTTGTTTGCATATGCTGCTTTAATATTGGCAGAACAATGCACTTTTTTACCCAAACCTTTTCTTTGCTGTAGGTGACAGAGATTATCCCATCATTAAAAAAATGTTCAGGGTGGAAAGAAACCCAGTGCTTCATATACCTTGCTTCTGTTTTCAGCTGCTTGGTTTTGTTGTGGCTTTGCCTGCTATAACTAAAAGCATAGTGTTGTCAGCATAATTATTCCATACACCTCTTTCCATTTTCTGTAATTTGCAAATTAGAGCATGTGAAAACTTTCCTTTTGTAGGATTTCGTGACACCTCATTTCTTACCCCTAGAACAAAATTCACCATTGTGAATGAGCTTATCTGCCAATGGTGAATTGTCTGCCAGAGTCTTTCTCTCTTGACTACGTTTCCTAGCTTAATTGCTGTGAGTCAGGAGTAGGAAATTAGAAACATGCTCCATAATAAACGGAAGCTGTCTGTGAATACTGTCTTTTTAAACTACGGTTGAGTCTTTACAAGTGTAAGCTGATTTTTATGCTTTGGTTTTTTTAGGGCCATGCTTCCATTCAAATGTTTTTTCACTTTCAGAACTTAGCCTCTTGTCATATGTGACAGATCATAGCTAGGCAAGAGTTGTAACCTGTAAATAATCAGCCAAATGATTTTATATTCCCAAATCACTGAGATTTGTAAACTTTGAGCTGTAATTCTGAAAATTCTGATTATTCTCATGTCCAGCTTTTCCTGTGTAAAGTGTTCTTGCGTGGTTTTGGAAATGTTGCCTTGTCAGCCCATGTAGTCAGAGTGAGCTTCCAAGACAAAGTTCCTATTCCAAAAATGACGGTGATACATTACTTTATATAGTGACACATTGTTTTATATCACAAGGATTAAATGGATGACTCAGACGTGATCTCAAAGATTTATGCACGCTATAAACTTTAAGCATTGTGCAAATTTAAGCTTGCACATAAGTCTTCCCAGGATTACATAATAAAATTTAGATGCTGATTGCCAAATATTTACACTAAATACTGACAAAGTGTTCTACTAGGTAAACTTGCTTTAATGTTGTGCCACCCCTTGATTTTTTCCATTGCTTAGGGCAAAGACAATGAAATGATACTGAAAGGGAAATCTTGGTGTATTGCATTGCTAAACTAGCAACACATGTGCTGTGTGTGGGTCTTCCGATGAGTTAAAGTTTTACTCTGTCTTGGTGACAAATAAGTAATGAATCTAGTCATTACCTTGAAATTACCCTTCTGCTTTTCCCTTCTCTTTTTATACTTTGACCTTACTTAATTTGTTGGGTGTCAAAGACACAGAGTCAAAGCAATTAGAATTTGTTTGGTGTGTTTTCACTCTAATTTAAGTCCTGAAAGTTTTGCATAATCAGAAAGACAATATGAACAGGTATTTATATTTAGATCAGATCTGACGCTTGCAGAAAATGGTTTTTATCAGGTGGTTATGCTAAGCACTGAAACAACATTTTTAGAAAAAATATACGAGGAAATTGCAAGATACTGCACATAATAACAAGCTGCCTTTTATTTAACTTGAACAGTTTATGAGTAAAATCCGTAAGCGTAGAGATGCCTCTTTTGGGACAGTATTGGGTAAGGAATACTTCTGTGGAATTTTTGACATATAAGGTCAATATGAGGGTGTTGCTGGATGCTCCCTTTGTCAAGTGATTTCAGTCCTTTGTGTCCCAGTTTTTCCATCTGTAAAGTAGTTGTATGGATTCTGATTACTTTCATGAAGTGTTTTGATATCTATTTATAAGTCAATGTCGTTAAGAGACACATACAATTAGTACTCTATTAGTATAACATTTGTGAGTAGCCATCTTTTTATAAAAAAAAGAAATAATGCAACATTTTACCCACCCCTTGACATGTCCCATGATTGATTTACCAAGACATGCTGCCTCCCGCCCCATCTCGGTCCTGTTCCTCCAAAATTCAAAACCAAGCTCCTGGATTAACCTGATTACTCAGAATTTAAACCTTGTTTATTATATTTTAAAATGAGTACTGGCTTTTGTAGCTTACAAAGAAAAGATTGACAGGTGCACCTCAGTCGGATGAAAAAAAGAAGTCAAATCCTAGTCTTTTCTTCCTGTCAATACTTTAAAGCCAATGTTATGACTGTAGACTTACCTTTTGAATTTGGATGCTTGGAATTCTAATTCTAATTCTTCACTGAGAGGGTNCTTCTATGAATTAGTATTATTTGTTTAAAAATCCTTTGTCTGCCCAGACTAGTCACTGAGTACCTGATTCCCAAGTACGGTTTACTTTTGTGAACTTGTGTCCCCTTAATGTCTCATAGACGAGACAGAACCTAAAAGTTCACCTATTGAGTAAATCTGTCTGTTAAAATATACCAGAATAGCTCCATCGTGTATGGACACTGGATTGAGAATTTAAATATTCCATAATATTTTCATAATCCAAAATGGTCACACCACTGTGGAAGAACAGTAATTATTAGGGAGTAAATACACTTTTAGGGAGAAAAACGCTGTCAGACTACTAGAACTAATATGGAGGTACATGATTCATATTATGTATTCAGTCACATGTCTCTTTCTGCAGAATTGACAAATTCTATTGTAAATTCTAAAAAAGGTCATAACTCGGAGCTGTGTTTTCATTGTTTCTAAAAAAGTGTCAGGTAATTAACCTTTCTTTGTGCTACATTTCTGTGGCTTTCAGCCTCACCCCCTTTTTTTGACAATGCAGTGAGCTGTGAGTGATATCAGCTACCTGCTGCCCACTGAAAACCTTGGTGAAATTGTGCTGAGTTGCTTCAGTGTGTTTGCTTGAATGTAACAAGAGGCAAAATTTAGCTGAAGGCGTCTGGTTTTCCTTCATTTCTTTTCTTTCTCCTTTTGCTTCTGGTTTTCACTCACTGAGGGGGTGGGGGACCCTAACTCTGATTCAGTATTTGTCCAGGAGGCCAATATCAGAAACTTCAAGCAGCCTGCCCCATGCTGAAACAGCAAACCCTGCGGTGAAATTTTGTCATTGTTACTGAACTGAAACTTACTTGAAAAGCAGCCATATTCATACGACTTCTGAAACTCTGGGGTTTCAGGAAGAGCTGCATGCGCGTGGAAACAGAAGTGGATACATATACTGAGAGAGAGAAAAATGGTATAAAAAAAAGTTCTTGAAAAGGAAATCTAAAACTGAAAAATGGCATTCCAGAAACCCTACTCAAAATCAAGGCCATTACACACAATCCTATGAAAGAGCACAGAGGAAACCAAGTTGTCACAGACTCCCATGATGAGTGAAATTTGCAGTACAAATGGCAGGTTCTGAAGTTAAAGGAGGGCTTTTCCAAATTTAATAAAATTTATTTGAATATTCCATTAATGTCACAATATCGGCTCATTTCATTCTAGAAACAGATGTGAAAATAAACCAAAATCTTGAACCAGCACAATGCTGATGCTCACATTTTTACTGAGGTGGAACCTAGTCTCCTTTTTTTGGCAACTATGTCATGCTAGATTCAGTGCTTCGTAATGAGGTTTCATTATACGTGCCCTCTTACTCAGGCTGAGGTTCAGATCAAAGCATTTACTCTTTCACAGTCTGTCCTTGCCTGTGTCAGAATGTGTCCGTTTGGCTCTACTCGTCTTAATTGGCTCTCCTGAGCTTCAGTTGCCTGCAAGTACCAGAGATACAACTTTTTATGGCGAATACGTGGAAGTCTGAGGCATTAAAAAAAAGGCTGGTTTCATTTGCTGGCAATTAAGATAAGGTTATTCATGCATGTAATAGATTGCTTTTTTTCCTTCTTCTAACTAATTACCAAAGGTCGGTTTTAGCATCAAAGTCCTGAGTATCTCCATAGTCACTGCCTTTCCACAAAGTCAAAGAAGTTCACATCCTCACAGGCAGCATTCAGCAGTGCTGAATGAATGGTCCCAAGGCTTCCGTTGAACCTCTCAGAAGAATAAATCTTCCCTAAAAAGGGAATGTACATTCAGTTCCATTTCTGTGTAGGTTTGTTTCTAACTTGAGAACTACTCAGAAGACATCAGAAATGAGTGATGAATACATGAACAAGGCATATATTACTTTGGGAAGTTTTCCAGCCACTAAAAAGAATGAAGGCAGCCATGCTTAGGTATGTATGCGGTCATCGGTTCCATCTGCTGTCCACTGATAGCAGGCCTTTGGGATTTGTTTCAGAATGAAGTATTAGCGTAATGGACAACAAAAATACAGTGCATGTATCTAATGTATCATAAAGAAGCATCATTCAATTCTTTAGAAAAATTATAGCAAAAGGAAGTGGCTTTATTAGCAGAAAATGATGTTAATAATAACCGTAAGTGTAATAAGATTAAATGAGATACGAGATTTGTCATTTGTAACTATCAACAAAATATTTGGCTTGCGTTGAGGAATTCTGCAGTAAGGCTGCTGTCAGTGGGACATGGTTTGATAGGCATTACTGGCTGGTACTGTTACATGTATTTTTCCAATTTCTTCTTAACTGTAGGTTTTCTGTCTTCGGAAGAGACCTGCTAGTTGTTGCTAAACCTTGCTCTCCACCTTACAAAACTGCACAAAAATCTGTTTCAACTGAATGATCCGTGTATGAGAAAATGTATATTCTTTCTTACAAACTTTTTCTAATGCATGCTTGTAATTTCATGATCTGTAGAAATACTGCAAAGAACTTCTGACAACCCTAAGTGAAAAAGGTGAAGTTTGTGTCTATTTCAGGTAGTCAAGGTATCCTAAGTGGAAATCTAAGGATTCTTCTTAACAGAGATTCCTGATCTGACACAGAGATGACTGTGGTACAGTTAGGAATTAAGTCTCAGGTGTTGTAAAAAAGAATTAACTATCAAATAATTTTCTGTTTCTTCAGATAGTGAGTTCATTTATCTATTTCTAGTTCCAGTGAATGTGTAGTGTCTTGTATTCAGAAGACTTCTCTTAGTGTACAGTTTCACGATTTCAGTAGAACAGAGCTATTGTAGAAAATCACCATGCTTGGGAAGGGAAGAAGGGGAAAGGTGGGAAAAGTCCCACAGGAGTGCTTAAATGCCAGGAGACAGCAGATGACTGAGACAGTGTTCAGTGAAGACGACACACAGGGAGCAGATCATTATCATAGTATCTTCATAGTCTTGTGTTACAATGCAAAGTTTTTACATGAATTAGAATAGCTAAGTCTGCAGCCCACAGTTATGGTTGATCACTGTCTCCAGTGATAGACAAAGCGTCAGTTACCTGAGCAGTCACGTCTAGAAATTAGCACTGTTTTTCCTATTGTGGATGTCTAGATGTCTTGTTAGCATGCTGGAATCCGGAAGACTGAACTGATTGATGTAAAAGTGGATATGTCAGGGATTTGTCAAAATATATGAATGATTATGTTCTGTTTAAACCAATTTTGGTAGGAAAGTAAATAGTTGTATTAGAAATTAATGGGAACAATGATATTTGCCTTTTATATAATGTAGTATAAAAGATGTATTTCATACCTACTCTGGAACCTTGTAGAAAAAAACCTACTGATTAATGAATTACAGGGAAGTTACAGTAGATTGGTACCAGTATAACTGAGGTCATAAACTGGTCATAAGATTTTTTAAAATATTACATTTAATAACCTGTTTATTAGCTTATTAGTGGGTTAGATTGTTATGTCTGTAGCAGGAACTATATCCACTTCTCTGTTTACAGGATACCCAGAACAGTATGGTCTGAACTGTGGGGTTCAGAGCCATTACTATGCAGTGCTGTAGTGGCATATTATCAATTTAAGGCTGTTTTAGTGGCCATACAGCCATCATGCCTCCACAGGTGACAGAATACCAGTCTAACACCATGTCTATGCTTCTAATCTCAGGAGTGCTGAGGGCTTTCCTATACCTCATTAGCTGTGAATAATTTAAAGTTGCTGACAGCTATCATAATTTATAGGGATGAACCCAGTTCACACCAAAGCAAACACTGGGAGAGTTCAAGGAAAGCTTTGCAGGTGCTCTGTGAAAGCTGAACTGGATTTAATGTATAGAATGAGTGACAAAATTTTATATTTACTGTTAGCTTCATGTCTTTCTGTTGTAATTATGCAAATGCTCTTTTGTATCAAAACATCATTAAACTTTTAATCGTATCTATTATGTTATTCAACAAATGAATCGTACTAGGACTGCAAGATGTTTCACCCATAAGGAAAAAAGATCTAGAGAGAAAGCTTGTTTGGGTGGGAGAAGAGCATTGTACATAGTTACAAGTTGCGTGCATGAGTAATTTTTAAGTCAGACTCCTTTTTACTTTGTCCTGTATGTCAGTGAATGCTGTATGAGAGCTGATGGGAGGCATTTTGATTATAGCTTTATCCTATGGCAGATGCAGCTAAGAAGCATTTTGTACCGAGCAGCGTTGGCCTGTTGGGCAAACACACTGATCATGTTTCTGGGCACAGCCTCTCCTGAGACATGGTGATCTGCTAGTATCTGCTTCCTAGCATCTGTGGGCCCAGGATGACTGATGAGTTTATAATGATTTTGTAACATGGGAAAGAGGAAATACAGAAAGGAAATAATAAGAAGAAATTTAAAGACATATGAGAACTTCCTCATCTTTTACTTCCTTGCCTTCATAGCTTCAGTCACAGCACTTGATAACCTGCTTTGACTTATACTGTTGAATGGAGAAATGTTGAGCTGCTACAAGAAAGGAGACATATGCCAAGGGACATATAAACATCTAGGCAGAGAGGGAAGTATTCAACTGGAAACTGTCCGATACAATGATTGCTTTTAATTGGAATGTAAAACTAGTATTGCTTTATCCTGGAAAATAAAAAATAAACCTGACTTTTAGGGATAAAACGCACACAAAATATTTAATTTAAATGTCATTAGATAAAGTATGTTAATAGCAGAATTGCATATTAGCGTCACATTTTTAATTCCTCGGGCACAATTAGGGGAAATTCATAAGCTTTGTAAGTATTTGAGGCCAAGACAATAAAAACAACTTCAGTTTTAATAACTGATTTGATATTGTTGAGGAAACATTTTCCCCCATGTTTTGTTCTCCAATGTATAATTGTATTAGAGGATAAAGATACTGAGTAGAAACATGAAAATAAAATAGCTGTTCTTAACAAGCGGAAAGGAAAAGATGAGTGAACTCTGCAGTCCCAATTCACCACTATATCGCCGCAGGCTTAGTCTGTGGAAGTAAGAATTTTCCTGGTTATAGCAGCAGCCACATAGCAGTTACTCAGATTTAGAGCTGCTTTACTGCAACTCTTTTTTAAGAATGCATTGGAGCTTTTCAGTTTCTTGTCGTCTTCAATAAGCAGTGGTGCTGTATATTTTTGGTGGTATAGCGTCAACCTGCAATATAACTGACAGTGGAAATCTGTCTGGCACTGTACTATGAATACACACGTACCAAAAAAATATGGCTAGGGACTCAGCTGAAGAAAATTGCTATCTTGCTCTTCTGGCAAAAGAAGTGCACAGAATAGGAAAGGGCAGTGTTAACCTTTCCTGTAGTTCACAACAAATGAGAAATGATTAAAGGGTGCTACATAGGGAGCTCTGGGATGCACAGGGAATAGTTATATGGTTAGAGATATAAGTAAAATTTAAAACACCTCCATGAATAAAAGTTAAAGCTGTACTGTTGTGATTTCTGTGTTAAAATATTCATTATCTATGATTACACAGAAACTTTCCAGTTGCATATGAAAATTCTTGGGACTTAAGAATATTTTTTAGATTACTAGTTGCTTAAAATTCATATCAAAATCACATTACTTGTATCTGTTATTCACTATACAAGGTCTGTACAGGGAAAAATGCAGATCTTAAACCTTAATTTCAGGATGTGTGCATTTTGTTAAGTACTTTTTGAAAAACAGTTACATAGTCTCATTCTGTATTTTCTGGTCCTTGGTTTCATTATTGACAAATAATTCCAAGAATTATGCCAAAAATGAGGAACAAAAGCAGTTCAGGTAGGCTGTTCATGATTTTTTTTCAGCAAAAATGTATTCAGCTAAATTGCCTGAATAATGAAAAAAATGAACCTGTTTGGAAAATGTACACCTACAAAAGCTTCATTGTCTCAGAAAGGGCTTACCTACATTTGTAATGCATATACTCTCTAATGAACATTTAGCTCTGTGGTTTCAGCCACCCAAAAGTGCCAATCCGCACTGCCCATGAGAATAAAAGCACAAGGTAGCTTTTTCCCCTTGACTCAGCCAGATGTGGCTGTGTTCATTTCCAACACAGGGTGTATGAACACATTTAGTTTGTTCCTCATATGATACAATCTAGTATTCTTCTGAGGGTCTACAGGAGATAATTTTGTACTCAGCTTATTATGAACTATTTTTTTCTCTACAGTACAATCTTTCATTCATTCTTCCTTAGCACTTTGCCATCGCTGACAGATGCTCTGTGATTGTGAGCTTACTTAATAAAAACATTGGCCTAAAATAGCATCCAAAAGTGACTTGCTCTCCCTTTGCTTGCTGTATTACGTACTTTGCTATATTTTCTCATAGTCTTTAAAGTCTTTCTCTTCATTGTAAAAGTTCTTATCACAAAATTATTTTTGGCATAAGAAGGTGATATAGATGCAAGGGTCCATTCAGAAAAAAAAGAACGTACATTGTTGCTTTTCTTAGAAAGGTTTGAGCATTTGTGGGTTTTCATTGTAGTCCTGTTTGAGGAAAAAAGCTGCCCTACTGCCAGCTTCAGTAAATTTTTGATGGATCTTTTGGGTAGGCAGTCCCAGAGCCTCTATCCTAAACATGCTGAACCTGTATTTACTGGTTGCCGTGGGAGGTTTTCATTGTCGATCTGAGCTGTCTCATTTGCCTTGAGGGTAAAGACTATGCTAATATTTGTAACTTATTTAGAAGTGATGAATTGTCCTCTCTTTCACTTAGTCACGGAACAAAAAATTGCCTCTTTCCTTATCTTCCCAACTTCCTTTCTCTTTTTTAGTGTAGCTGGAGATTTACTTTTCTCCCAGAGTCCTTTATACAGGAACATCCGAAAGGGGGAAGGTCAGGTATATTTACACTTGACTGTTACAAGAAACAGTATTTTAGCAAACCCAGCATGCCAGTTTACTTCCCTTTCCTCTTTTGAATCCTTCAGAAAAATCCATGTCCTTTCAATGACCTCCCAAAGGCATGGCATGCAGATGATGTGCACGTCAAGCAACATCTGTTAAAAGAGACCAGAAAATTCACTTCCTTCTGCCTTCCCAAGGACTGTCCAAGCAGTCCAGAGACTTCTCTCGGGGCAAAAATGCAGAAGGAAGAGCTGTGTTATTCAGTATTGGAGCTGCTGTTCTTCCCAGGTGGGTGCATAAGAGAAGATATGGAGGGTTTATTCCTTTCTGCAGCTCTATGCAGCTTCATCAGTGATCTGGATGAGGGGATTGAGTGCACCCTCAGCAAGTTTGCAGATGATACCAAGTTAGGCGGGAGTGTCGATCTGCTCGAGGGAAGGAAGGCCCTGCAGAGGGATCTGGACAGGCTGGATCGATGGGCCGA
>WAAD01033654.1:122143-152470 GCA_013389945.1 Fregata magnificens
TGGACATCAGGAAGAATTTCTTTACCGAAAGAGTGGTTAGGCATTGGAACAGGCTGCCCAGAGAGGTGGTGGAGTCGTCAACCCTGGAGGCGTTCAAAAAAGGTATAGACGTGGCACTCCAGGGCCTAGTTTAGGAGTCATGGTGGTGCTGGTTGACAGTTGGACTTGATGATCTTAGAGGTCTTTTCCAACCTTAATGATTCTATGATTCTATGATTCATAGAAGCCAGGCACATCTGACCCATAATTGCTCTTTGAAATATATATGTAATGTAAATTCCTAAGAAGCTGCCACATTTTTATTTGAAATGTTCATGTGTGTCTCGTGAAACATCTAAAAGCAACAGACAATACAAGTCTGCATTAAAAGAAAAGAAAAAACTATAAGCATTAAGATGGTTTCATTATCAATACATCTTTCCCCACAAATTTTCTGATTACTTGAAATGACTAGCAAGTCGGTCGGGCAGCGTTGGCCTCAGATTGTTCACAGTTCTTAAAAAAGGGAGGAATCTTTCTTACCTGTCTATGAAATTATTCACATGATTAAGAATTTCTTCATGGGACTTCCCATTTTATCTCACTGTAGGTAATAGTCATCTTGTCTGCTTCAGAGGTAGGGAAAAGGTCATAAAACTGAACAGAGAAGACCTTGCCAGATTGAAAATGCAGAAGACACCCAATGGGTGCCTAAGTTTTTAAAAATTAATTGAGTTTCAGATATTTATTATTTAAATAAGTACTGTTAACAGAGTAGCATGACAAAGCTGTTTCTTGAGTAGACAACAGTGTGGTAGCATCACTATAGCTGCAAATAATTTTATCCTGTCTTTGTAACATCTTGGCATTTCACATGCCCCCAAACCTCTCTAAATGCCGATTGGTTTATCTATTCAAGAACAACAGGCGAACTTTTACTATGTTCCATTACAGCATTTCAGAAGGACTGATAAAACACAAATTCATAAAAATATGAAGATTGCTCTGAGGTGAGCTAAGAATATGGTCTCTCCTAGGTGTTTCTGACAAGTCTTGGCAGGGACAAAACATGAGTATGAGTAAATATATAATGCATAGGTTCCAAAATATCTTTATATGGAGAATTAGTGTAGCTTAAAATGATTTGTTTATTGTCTCTGCTTTTTGTACTTCTAATAGGAATAGAGAATATTTTGCATAAACAGAATAATCATAGTTACTTTTTCTAATATATCATTGACAGATTAAAAGTCCATGGACATCCAATGAAGTCTCAGTAATTATTACATTGAAACTTAACTTTCTGAACTTTCGGATGTTACATAATTACACAGCAGTTTCTAGAAGGGATGAGATATTTATTGGCAGTTTTATTTATGGAAAGAGAATAATTTCAGAGATTCTTTTGAAAATATTTCTCTTGTAAAGAATTTTCTAAGTCGATAACAGAAAAGGAAATTCATAAATTGAAATCAGCTGAATTTCAAGTAAAATCATCACTTGCAAAAGTCCACAATCCTGCCTGATAGTATTCCTGAAGATTTCCGTCCAGGCTAAAGGAGCTCTGTCCATTTTTGACTCTTCTCTTGAACAAAGATTTCTGTAAGAGCTACAGAAGAGGTAATCCTTTATTATTTAAATTCAGGTATTGTTCTTTGAGTGAATTCTGAATCATCTGCATGTTCAAGTCTCCAAAGTGGCATAAACCAGTCATTTTTGTAGCTCTGTCTGTTGGGTTGCTTCCTGTCCCATAAGACTAAGTTATTACTTGAATGTTTTTTGTATTTTTTTTTTTTTAATCAATAGGACAATCAGAACAGTGGGTTATAATTGATGCTTGTGTCCTGAAGACTATTCAAATGCAGGACTGGTATTTTCATATTTTAAAAAACCAAACGGATGGATCAAAATCTTAGAACTAAGATTTTGCTCTAAGTACACAAAAAATATCAGTACTGTATACAAATACCTTTAAATGCCCATCACGGTAATTTCAAAACAGAGTTCAAACTTTAATTGAAGTTATATCCTTTTGGGTATATATTTTTTTTTAACTTAACTTTATGCGACTTTTCCTATTATTACAATGTTATTTTCTGAGCATTATTTTTATGAAAAACTCTTTAAACCTATACATTACTGTTTAAAACTTCTAATACTTGTCCCATAATATTATATGTATTTGAGGTGAAAGGATGTTGCTAGATCTGTAATATAGTTCAGGCATGACATTTTAATCATCTGATAGAACATAAGATTTATTTTTCATTAAAGTGTTACTCATCAGCAAATTGACTAAATCCTTTATTGACCTTTCTTTTTAATTTTTTTTTGAGAATTCAGAAGCTTTAAAGAGTTGCAGTTCATCATCCTGATCTTCCAAGATCAGATTCATCTGACCTTTACTCTGTGTTTAACATTACTTTAATTCTTTGATTCAAAAAATCCCGTATTCTGAAATACTGCTTTAACCTTTTCTTCTCCTGTCAGTCAAAAGTAATATCTGCAAACTATATTGATAAGAAAGCAGAGGTCTTTCACAGAATTAATCTGTTCATGTTCATACTGTTATTATGTTAAGGTAGTCCAGTGCAATGGTTCTTTATTCTGCTTATGCAGAGTGAAGTGGGGTTTGAAATAGCTATGTCCTGAAATAACCTGAGATCCAGGAGTTGCTCAGTCTTATCTTACTTTGGTAAAACAGTCTAACATTAGGCTACTGTTGTTCATTTTTCAAAGCACTACCCACAGTTAAATTCCTTGATTGTTTTACAGAGGATAATGAATTCTGTCAGACAGTATTTTGATGAATCTTCAGTTGAAAACTACAGTCTACTGACATAACAGTGAAGTCCATTCAAAGGTGTGCCATTCCCTCTGTAGCTTTTGACATGAGAATCAAGTCAGTCTAAATTTTGTATAAGTATTTGCTCTTCCACCTGCCCTTGTTATCAGTAAAGAAGTGGATAATACAGAGTGAACAAAAGGAATTGGGGTGAACAAATTCCTTTTGTGTTTGTTGTTCTCTGTCCTGGTTATCAGGCATTAATATCTCTGCAGTCACCACTTCTACTGTTACCTGTTGCAATAACTTTGAGTGAATCCACACATAGCATTAGCTCTGATGAGCCTTTATTTTTAGCCAGTAACCTCTTTGTAGTTGTTAGCCTTAGGTCAGTTCTCATTCTGCATTACAATTTTGTTGAGCACGCAGAACAAAGCTTTGGTTCTGGGTCAGGAAAAAAAAAACCTTTTCAAACTCCTCTCCTCTGACTGGGTATCTATAGCCACTCTTTCAAAGAGTTCTTACAGGACAACCACATTATTATTGTCAGTCTTTTGATGAAATGCAAAAACAGTACTCAGTCCTCCACAGCCGCTTGCTTTTCCTCAGGCGTCCTCAAGCTGTCACAACCATGTGTTACTGAGCATGGGAAGGAGAAAGCCAGTCTGTTGCTGTGTGTTGAGCCTGAAATCCAGCACATGAAATATTTTAGGGTGCTAAAATAAAAGAATGTCCAATTCAGGCTAAACAGGTGCTTAGCTCAGCCTGGTTCAGTTTTGTGCATGACGAGAAGCTGTGGATCTTAACTCAGAACAGTGAGTTTAGGAATCTTCAGTCGCCAAACAGAATTTTTGGGATGAAGCTTCGAGTGGAAATATCTCCACTGTGCTCAAGTCCCATTCTAGATGCCCGTTTTCATGGGATAGGAAAACTCCAGAAGCCGGTCCAGCTCTATCATTTTACATGTAAAAGCACATATTAGAATGTTCTACTTGCAGGTCAGAAACAAGTATGACCAATCAACAACCCACTAGAACCAGGGAAATGGCAAACAGTGGAACAAGCTTATTCGGGATTTCTGAGAATGATTATTGTGATTGTCCTCCGAGCCCTTCACATCTGAAGCTCTCTGGAATATAGAGCAGCAGTGTCCCCAGGTTTGTTCCCAAACATATTTAAGGTGTACCTTGGCATTGCTATTTCTGCAGGTGGGATTAGATTCCTCCTAGCTTCCCTTCTCTTGCAGAAGCTAACTATCTGTGGTAAAGAAAGTTTACCTAGATAGTGGCCAGGTGTGATGGTAGCCCAAATGAATCTGATTATGGGCTGCCTTCTCCACATTCTCTTGCCATACTTACCTGCTTCTAGATGTTATTGACTCTAGTGTCCATTTAGCTACATGTTAAATCGGGAGTGGGAAAGGATTAACTGTAGAAGGCCATTTCCATTCACTTGTAACCTTAATGCAACAGCAGCGCTTTTAGAATGTAATGCTTGCAGACACGGGTTTAAAAATCACTCAAGGGAAGGCCTGAGAATTGTTTAAAAAACAACTACAAATCATCTGCTTTGTTTTAAAAGCAGAGTTGCTGATTTTTTTAATTCTTTGAAATTCAACCTGATGGTTCCTGGAATTACTTGCAAATGAATTCCACTGTGGTTTAGTATCATCAGTGGGAAGAGGAGTGTGAAGCTGAGCAAATCTCTTGCCATCTGGAATGTAACCCAAGCACCTGATAGTTCCATTCTGAGTCCCCTCAGGAAGCTTACAATTATATAAAATGTTTAATCAAAGCTGTTATGCCAAGTATAACTGCAAAGCTGACATCAACATAGGAAAAGAAAAGTTAAATGGCTCCACATGAGCTGTTCTTTTCACTAGAATTTTTAAAAGACAGGAAGAAGAGATAATCCCAACTTTGCTTCCTTTATCTGTGAGTTGTTAAAATCACTTTTTTAGTAAATTCTGTCCTTCGGCTACTCTACATTATTATTGTCACTTATGTTAATTACAGAATTAATACCCATAGATATATGGCTCTGTTTCATGAAGACTGAATGTTTATTCAGTTGCTTACAAGCATGCTAATTTCTCTATTCTAACAGTTAATCATGCAAAGTTGACTTAAACCCAACTGGCTTAAAGTGCATATTTTTATTTTTTCATTTCAGTTCTTAAACAGAAAAGACTGAAACATTAGAAGCAGTGATTAAAAAATGAACACCTCTATTGAGCAATCTTCATGTAATATGTATTTTTAATAGAAAATTGCTACTTGGGTATTACAAATATTTTATCAGATTTGGGGGGTTGAGAAAAAAAACACTTCTTGAAAAAGTTCTATATAACACCTACTTTAAAAGTATTTCTTAAAATATTTTGTTGGAATTTATGTCTACTTGGGGTGAATCTGCTTTTATAAAACTGTTGGAACATAGGCTTGTCACATTTGGGGATAGCATTTTTTTCATAACAGCCTGGAAAAGTGTGCAAAAGCAAGTGATATTTTGAATAGATTTAGTTGGAAAATTGCTTGCATAAACTATCTTTCACTAAAAATCAGTTTAAGATTTGTTTACTAGAATGAATCCACTTCAAAATATTTTTTAAACATCACTTATTTTCAAAAATAATATAATTCTAGATTTCCAAAGCAAAATATAAATTAGTGAAGAAAAATATTAGCATAAGAGAAGTGATCTTCTGGATTATTGTTCTTTTTGGAATGGAATTCTATGAAGATTGTAACTTCACAACATATTAGACACACTTCAGGATATTTTAAAATTACTACTACTTAACTGAAAATGCTTCAAGAAAAGTTGGAATCTTTTAAATGCTTGCTAAAATAATTGTAAAATATAATATATATTTCTTCTGCATTTTCCTTATTCTTACATTTGCAATGTGTGCCACAAAATCTTGTGGTGCTAAAGGCTTGATCCTCCAGACCAAGGGACTGAAAATGCTGAAAATCATATATGTTCAGTGGTATAGATAAATTTCAGCTAGGCTATTCAATGAACCTATTATTTATATAGCTGTATAAATAATTGTCTTCATGCAAATTTAAAATAGTGATAAATCTTAAATGTTCCGTAAGAGGGGGGTGTTATATCATCAGCTGAGGCTTTGACTGCCATATTATATCTAGTAATTGTTAAAATATGGGTATGAGAAATTCCGATTCAGGAAAAAAATTTGTCTGTTACCTTTTTGCATTGTAACACACACTGGCATTGACAATGGTTTTAAAAACAGAAAGGAATGCAGATCTCATGTTCTCAAACTCACTAAGGGAGCTACAGATTCCTCAAAGCTAAAGCTTTATTATGCTAACAAACTTAATAGTCCATTTTGACTGTTTGATGAATATCCGGACATACTTAAAGGACCTAGTTAGAAATAAACCCATAATCCCAAAGGTACCACAGATAAGGAGCAGATTCAAATGCCTCTGTACCATCTGACCTCTTCACTATGGGGGTGCTGGGGCACTGGAAGAGGTTGCCCAGCGAAGTTGTGGATGCCCCATGCCTGGAAGTGTTCAAGGCCAGGTTGGATGGGACTTTGAGCAACCTGGTCTAGTGGAAGGTGTCCCTGTCCATGGCAGGGGGGTTGGAACTGGATGATCTTTAATGTCCCTTCCAACCCAAACCATTCTATGATTCTATGACAGTTCTACAGATATGTTGTACTTGTACAAATATGGTTCCACTTGTTGCCTTAAGGCATCCA
Source organism: Fregata magnificens (assembly GCA_013389945.1). NCBI lineage: Eukaryota > Metazoa > Chordata > Aves > Suliformes > Fregatidae > Fregata > Fregata magnificens. The sequence goes on from WAAD01033654.1 coordinate 128,647, forward strand.
ACTTGGCCTCTCCAAGTGTATAATGCTCACAGAATGTTAGAAGTGTTGGTTGGAAGGAACCTGCCAAAGTCATCTGGCTCAACCTGCTGCCTGAAGCAGGACTGTTGCCAACCTCATATAAGGTCAGCCTAGCTTTGTCTAGCTGAGTCTTGAAAACTGCAAAGGAAGGGGTTTCACAGCTTCTCTGAGCAACGTGTGCCAGTGTTGCACTGCTCTCCTGGTGCAAAAGTTTCCCCTAACGTGCAGCCTGAACCTCCTAAACTGCAATATGTTGCTGCAAGGTTACATCATCTTATTACATTATCTGTCTCTATCAGGAGTTTTGTTCCATCACATGTATACCTAACCATCACATAGCTGTGGGGTCAATCAGCCTCTTCTCCTTTACAGGTGTTGGAGGAGATGGCAGGTATTGCTAAAATCCTTTCTCTCCTCAAACGAGCAGTGAAGGCATAGCACCATGACTTATAATTCCCTGTAGAAAGGCAGAGGAGGAATCCATACAGAATTAGGAGAAGATGCAGCAGTGACTCTGGTTTTGTGGGATGTCCTTTTTTTCCATCAGGAAAAATTCAGTTGTCCCAGGCAGCAAGAAAATCTTTCACCTTCATCCAGAGACAGTTTGGTTTAGAGGGGAAGGAGCATGGTTAGATCCCACCATGTGGTGGATGGAGTGTACCATCTGTGCTTATTTTGAACAGGAGATTGACTTGAAATTTTCTAAGCCCTTACAGCTCCCTGGGAAATTACATTGGCCTAATTAGAGCTGTACCAGAACTTCACCTACACCATTTCTTTCTACCTACTACCATTTCTTTTTTAATAAGCAGGCTGAAATTTCCATTAAGCTAGTCTAATAGAGGTTTATCCTGCTGCTTTAAGGGTTGCTTGCATTTCGGTCAGTGTGAACTCTGAAGACAAACTAACAACTTTCAGATCAGCTGGAGAAGGTACATTAGGTACATCCGTACTAAAAAGGAAGTGGGCTGCTTTAACAGGCTTTCAAAGAAACCTATAGGTACTGAAGGTATTTAGGTTAGCACTTACCTGTCATGAAGCTATATTTGAGAGTTACCAATATTAATAGAAACTTTATATACTTCTCCTGTTGTTACCGCTAGAATTTGAAACATTAAACTAGCTAATTAGAAGAAAAAGAACAAAACAAAAAACGCCTCAATAGTAGCTTGTGAAAGTTTGGGCAAGAAAAGTGAAAAATCTCAAAGAACTTGAGTGGTTCTCTCTGTCATTTTTTGAAATGTAAAGCACCTGATCCCCATGCCAGTAAATATCCATTAAATGGTGCAGAAGGTAAATGCTATCATTTCTCTCTTTCATGTCTCTGTGCCCTTTCAGAAACTCTCCAAAGACTTGTGAAGTGACCCATTCATCTTAATGAGATACTGCCAGGCAAATGAGAACATCTCAGGGACATGGGTACAGATAGAAACCATCCCTGGGATATCTCCTGGCTTCATTCATTTCAGTGGCTTTTCTCATTTTCCCTACTCTAGTTTCATCTCTTCTGAGCTTGCTGGTAATTAGAGCATAAAGCTTTATATTTAGATAAACAATTTTGCAGCATTTTGATATTTCTTCTGCTGTTCCAATGTTTTGTAAGACTGCTGTGTCCATGTGCATGCATTGGAGAGAGGAAAAAGAACTTGATTTATTTACCATTAACAAATCAAATAAAGCACCTGAGACAATGTTCCATAGTATTGCACAAAAACCCTGAAGAAATTAGTGGAAAAATCAGAATTTAAGCTACTCCATTTTCACTTGCATGATATCTTCATACAGAATCTCTGCTGACGCTTATACAAGACCACGGGAGCTGTGTAAGACCCCCTACATGTTTTCATCAGTAAGAGAACTTCAGCCACTAAAAGAACCTCAACTTGTAACTGAAATATTGTTTGCAGGCTGCCCCATTTTCTTTTCTAAGTCTTTTGGTTCTTCAAGTTTCTATCTTTCAGTTCTCTCTTTTATTATGCTGTTAATAACTATTTTCTCCTAAATGGCAATTATTTTTTGTTTGTAAAATACTAGAAATGTGCTAGGCGATCGCTAAAGTGATTTTACATCTATCTCTAGCTACTTTCGTTTCCATTGCCCTTTCTTTTACCTAGGATTTTAATCCTTCTCATTAGCTCTACCAACTGCATTAGATTCCTTAAATTCTATTGAATTTACTTCATAGCCTTGTCATATTCCTTGACAGTCCTTTGTATAAAACATGCTGTCATTTAAATTATGAATGCTTCTATTGCTTCTTTGTAGCACTTTCTCTTTTGAGTTTTACAGGGTACACCTTCAGGTAAAATAAATTCAACCTTGTTTAGTGTGATCAAAGAACAAGCAAGGCTTTAACTGGAATTAAGATCAGCTTCATCTCTAACGCTGCCAACAGCAAGGTTAGACCATCTGGATTGTTCCCTACAAAATAAGGTCAAAGAAGTCAACTTCTGAGCCCAATAATGAAAATTCCTATCTGCTGAAGAGCTGAGGTTATCATAGCAATTAGAAGGAATTGTTTATTTCATATATATAATGTTTAAGGAAATAACATCAAACAAACTAAACATCTCTGCCAGGTATTGGTTTCCACCTAATACTACCAGTCGATGGTGGTAGGAGTTGAATCAGTCTTTTCTAAACATGCTAGATTCAATCCTGCAAAACCATATAACTAAGGTCATAGGATCAATTCAGGTTTTTAGGCACTTAAACCCTCTGATCATCTGAAATGGTCATCTACCTATTTGAATCGTAATTAGCACACCATGGCCGTTTGTTTTAAGAGATTGTATGGACTTTATAGAGCAGTTCCTGGCTGAGGAAGCAGTTGTTAGTTACTACTCTCTTTATTTGGCTAGTATAACAGGACTTGAAAATTGGAGTTTATTTATGAAGATTTTGCTATCATTAACTTCAGACCCTGATAAGAACTTCAATTCACCTAAAACTTTCTTGGAAGTTTATGGAAATCCAGAGCCAAATGGTAGGGATTGAAAACCCTGAAAATCTTTAGGCCATGATTTTCAAGCAGCATATGGCTTTTTTAAAAAATTATTACACAGTTGTATTCCATTATGTTAAGGATCAGTTACCTCTCTCAAACTTACAGCTGGACACAGAATACTGCTGCCCTGTTTTATCTTTTGCCTCCATCAGTTAATGTGTAGATTCCCCAGGGAAAATCTTGAATTTTCAAGGATGCATCTTGCCTTGTCTTCATGAAATATTTTGTGATTTTAATATGACATCACCAAATGGAAGAGGTTGAAAAGAAATTATATAGGAAATCTTACCAAAAAGGAAAGGCTATCCAAGGTGGGTTTTTTTTAATACAATGAACTACTGTTAATTCTCATCCTGAGGAAATGTTTTAAGTAAAATATTCTCCCACTTTAACATGGAAATACTTGAAAATGCATTACAGCCTACGCTGAACACTGTGTAAAGAAAAGCGTCAGAAGTAGTTATCACATTAAAAATATGACTCTTTAGGCCAAATACTTTTAGAAACTGTCTGATTTTTTTTCTCCATCTTAAGGATTAAGAGATTTTGCACTGCATGAAAGGATTCCTATTTCAGGCCATCTGCCCCTACTGCTTTTTTTGTTTTGATTGAGTGTCTGGACTTGTATCTCTCCTCTTGTAATTAGGATTCTAAAATTGATTTGTCTTCTGGTTCCAGTAGATAAAGACAGAATGTATCTGAAAATGATATTGTTTCTTCAAGGGTGCTCATAAATCCTCTTATAAAATAAAACGAAACATCTTAAAACTTCAGTGAAATAAAACATACGAAGACTTTAGGGTTAGCCGCTTGGGCTCCTTCTGTAGCTTTTGCTGCTTTTCAGTTGGACTTTCTCTTAATCTATGAAGAAATACTTGCATAACTGCTCTGACAGAAGAATCTTTACCAGTATGTATTTTGGTACTGAAAATTGCACAGGTAGAGTTGCTGATTTTCAGAAGTCGTTTAAAGGCAGGTGGTGGTGACACTGGGGTGCTTTGAGATGAGTAAGCTTGAGGCCCCTAGTCTGCGCATCCCTATTGCAGGTGGTCTCTGTATCAGGGTAATTTTCCCTCATAGACCAGAGGTGGTAGATTTCAGGCTGGTGCAGATGAAACCTGCCTAAGTTCTGAGCAAGCTCTGATCCAAACGTTGCTCAGCGTTTGGCATTGCAACGTGTGCTGAGTCTGGTTTAACAGAAACGCACGCTCCCTCAGCAAAGCTCATTATCTTGGACATGAGTTCGTCTCACGCCACAGTTTCCCATCTGGTTTTGGCTCAAAACACAGGTGACAAGTGCAGTGTGTGTGTGCATCTGTGTGTATCGGTAGGAAATCTGCCAGTCTACCATTAGTGGGTCTCGATCTTTTACAGGGAGGCTTCACATGAGAAAATTGACAAAGTCATGTGGTGCATTGGAAATCAATATCTAATACTATGTTTCTATATCGATTTACAGTGGTTTGACTTTGCTGGAGACCTGCTTACTATATGTCATTCGAGTTTAGCCAACGCTTGAATAAGAAGATACCAATAGATTTTTGCCTCCTTTACAGGCAATAAACTCCAGAATCATCCATTTACCAGTTATGAATATAATCCTGTCCAAGTTCCACTTTGGTGCCTGTTTATGTTGTTGGTTTGGTTTGGGGTTTTTTTGTTCGAGTTTTTGTTCCTTCCCTCCAGCAAATTCTTTCCTTCTGGGGATATACTGTTCCTTTAAAATGTTTTTGCATCTCATGCTACAGCAGACAATGTGAAATATTTCTCATTCCACTTGAAGTACAGATTATTTTCAGACAGACTCCATAGACTCACCAGTTTTAACAAAATCTTACTATGTTAATCTTTCTCCTTACAATGAAGTGGCCAGAAAACTAACAAAATATTATTTGGTGACAGATCCAAAAGGGTTATTGTTAAGTTTTATTATTACAGTACCTGTAACCATGGGGGTTTTTAACTGTATAAATAAAAAAGTGAGAACCCTTTCCTGAAGTTTGCCACTTAATTTATGTTTCTATACTTTCTTTAAAGAAACATAATAAAAAGGGGTTATAGAAAGATATAAGTTAAGATACATTTCTTGTGCTAGTAAAGTGACATAATTGCTTGGTTATGTCAATATTGGCTTGGAATTCAGAAATTTTTTTATCATGTGAATATGTATTGACTGTTTTCTTAAAGTGGAAGTGACAGCAGTAAGCATTCATGAAGCCCCTGGTTTAGGAGAGGAATGTGTCAGCAACCTGTTGCTGCAAGACTGTCCTGTGTTTGGGGCTGAGGGACAGTGGGGAACAGTAAGAAGAAGTTGAGAGAGAAACCCTGGAAACACTGTTTCAGAGCTGTCCACTAAGTACTTGATCATTTTGGGTTATACATTATACTTTGTAATTCCTTTATTTAGCATATTATGTAGAAAAGAAAAAAATCAATTTATCTGCTCTTCAAGACCTGCCAGTCTAAACTAAAACTAATGAAATATATTTCTTTCATAAGATGGTTGATTATACCACCTGATCTGAGAGGATGCTTCCTTACTGCTTGAATAGCAAGAGCCAATTTCAGTAGTACTGGGATGGAGTGGACAAATAACTATTCTTCCTGAATCAATTCTCAAGAGAAGGACAGCCTGAAGCATTAATGAAAGTGAATTACTCCTCTTTTATGTTTTTTATTTACTTATGATAATTTAAACATTGTTGATCTATCAGTTTTCATTCCTAAAGTGTAAATCTGTTTTAAATTACTGTGTTTTGATAAGAATATAAAACTTAACGTCCTCCTAGCAAACACTGCTCCTTGAGAGTTAAATCTCTCTGAGAGCTATTTTGCTTCTGACTACAATGCAAGTTGGAATTTACTTTGGAAAGTGCCATTTCATAGACCTCAACCGATCTACTCATTCATTTATCAGCACTATTAAGTCAATAGTTGCCTCTTATGCACCAGAAAGAATAGGAGGAATTTCAGGGTGAATTAATATTTTTTCCTGCCTCTCAAACTGAAGATATTGAGGTGATGCTGCAAGATTCATATACCTCTTCATTGCTCTAGTAAACTTAACACCTTCAGTGCCTTCTTCCAGGAATAGGGTTTATTTCTCTGTACCTTGTACATATTACTTTGAAGTCATGGTCTGCAGCCTACTTCATGTCATCCAGCCGAAAAAACTCCTTCAGGTTTCCTGTACCCTGCAATTTTTTATTAAAAATTTCTTTAAGCTTGAAAACCTTTAGAACTTCAGAAAGTACTAACCTTCTGAATTCTTCAGCTTCTTATAGAAGCATCACTACTTGGAGATTGATGCCTCATATCTACAAAAAACAGTATTCAGTCAGAAATTACAAACTTTACACCATGCATGGATAATATCAATTTCTCATCGTGGAATTTGTCTGGATGCTGATACTCGTTAGGTAGAATGAATGAATGAATATGTGCCCCAAAGGAAAAGCATTTTCCTTCTGAATATTTATAGGTGTTAAATTTAGTTTTATTAGAACATACTCATTCATGTTATTTGGATGAACAGTCAATGAATAAAAGAAATGAACTGTTATGTGTAAAATTCAAAATACTTCCAACAGGCACTGAATTCAGTCACTTATTTTCCATTTTCTAAATAGATGTTTATTGCCCATGTTCCTCTATTAGTAAATAAAACACTTCTCTTTACAGTACAGTAGTGATGCCACATAAGCAGTGATACAGTGACACATGGGTACCACAGAGAGCAAAAAAAGATACCTAAACCAGCGATAATTTGAACTCTTTTCTGAAGCTCACATTTGTGATGAACACGTGTAGGGTTAGAGAAATACATAATGTTTTTAAAGAAATAATGCTGTCCGCATGCACACACTGTTCCTCATCTTTGTATTTATCAGGTATGGCTGTTAAAAATGGTTTAATATTTTGACAGAATTGACAGTTTGACAGAAGTTTTCCTTCCTTACAACTATTAGTTTTTAGACATATCAAAGCATTTTACTTCTTTACCTGAAAGAAAGGTTAAGGAAAGCATAGGTGATAGGGAGTACACTAATAGAAGAATAGAAAGCTTTGAAGTGAACACAGGAACTGTGCCAATATATTAAGGTGTAAAGTTTCTCGAGATAAATAATGTAATAACCTATTAGGACACTCCTGTATCTCCTGCCCTTTCCCATGTTCTGTACTAGAAAAGGAGACTACAATAATCTGCTCCTCCCTGCTCTCCCCAAAGCTAACATACATGGTTTGTGATTTTGATGAATTGCCAGCAGCCCAACAAATGGTAGGAAGCAGCTGCTTTGGTGGCCACCTCTGTCATGAATCTCCATGAGACAGTTGTCAAGAAAGCTCTTGCTTCTCTCCCCCATCCCAGCTTTTACATTAATGCCAGCTTTGGGTGCAGCTTCTGCACTGGAAATACAAACACACACATCTGTGTGCATGCTGTCTACTAAGGGTGGCTCCGATGCTGACTGGAAACCAGTGTATGCCACTGGTTTTCACTACAAGCCTGTAGAAACCACTACAAGCCTGTAAGCCTTGCCTGAGTGCATTGGCTTGTTGGCACATGTGCTTGCTCATCTTCTGAGGCAGCCTCTGAACAGAAAGGGAGCAGGCTGTGGCGAATGGGGTGTTTAGAGCTACTCTGGAGGATGGTCTCTAAGTGTAATCGGCATTCAACCTAGTGCTGTTGTTGATGTAGCCTATGCAAAAGCAGCAGAGAAAAGCTGAGGCAATAATCCTCACTATCCGATTCAAAAGATCAGGCTAGACACAGGGAGAGTGTGCACCCTCTCACAGCAAAGCAGCTCTTTTTTTTTAAGAATTTCAGTAAGTCACATTCCGATCCAGGAGGTGATGGGGAAGCGCTAGCTGGGATTGCGTATTCCAGGTGGTACCTGGGTGGCTTTGACAGCTCTTCCTTGAGTCCCTTTTGGTCTTCCATATGGTTCTCTCCATAAAGATCCTGTGCAAAACTCTTGATAAAGAAAATGTAATTAGAAGTTATTTATCAATTATGAGAAGTTGTTTGCATGATACTTTTAGATTATTCCCATTCTGAGTCAGAAAAGTAATGCTCCCTTGTGCCTTTTCTGCTTAGTTCAGAGAATCTAAAGTTTTCTGCCAGTGTGATACAGAATTCTGGTAACATGAGTAAAAGCAGTATCATATGCTTTTCAACCCTTTAGTTTGAAATTAATTAAATCAAACTGCATAAAACTAATGAAAGAGCAGGAATTAGTGATAAAATCTATTAATGATTGCATCTTCATACTTCCATGTTAAGCATAGTTTCACAGTCTCCCATGAATCACCTGTTGTCACTTCTAATATCAAGAGATTCAAGAATATCCCCAAGTAGCAAACTTCTTTCATGCATAAATGCCTAGGATACATACTGAACACTGCTCAGCTGCCCAGCCCGGGTGAGACACATCTGGAGTGCTGTCTCCTGTGGTGGGCTCCGCAGTACAAGAAAGACATGGACATACTGGAGAGAGTCCAGCCACAAAGATGAATAAAGGCTTAGAGCATCTGTCACATAGGAAGAGGCAGAGAGAGCTGGGACTGTTTAGCCTGGAAAAGAAAAGGCTCAGAGGGGGATCTTATCAATGTGTATAAATACCTGCTGGGAGAGAGTAAAGAAGATGGAGCCAGACCCTTCTAAGTGGTGCCCAGTGATGGCGTAAGGGCAATGAGCATAATTGGGAATAGAGGGAATTCCCTTTAAACATATGAAAAACCCCTTTTTACTGTGGGAATGGTTGAACACTGGTACAGGTTGCCCAGAGAGTTTGTGGAGTCTCCATCCTGGGAGATATTCAAAACCTGACTGGACACGGCCCTGGGCAACCTGCTGTAGTTGACCTTGCTTTGAGCGGGAGTTCGGACTAGATGATCCCCAGAGGTCCCTTCCAACCTCAGCGATCCTGTAAATTTACTTCAGTCTTGCTGAGAATTATGAAGGTAACCTCTAAGGGTTAGCTAAACAGACCTGGATCATATAGGCACACTTCACATTCAGTCTCTAGTTTTTGTAGCCTGAATAGCTTTTCTTCCATTATCAGCAAATGCTTCAGAGGTACCACCGGAGGTGATTTGGGTGGTATATGCTCTTCATTGTCTGAACACAGACTCAGTTTCAGAAAACACCAAATAAGCTTTCTTCTGGGGTAGTTTCTATGGTTATTAAAAGATTCAATATATGCATCAACAGAAACGTATGAGCAATTTTCAGTAACCATCAGCAAAGTACATCCTCAGCTGGGTTATTCCATCATGTATTGATCAAGTCTAATGGTGCTGTTTGTTTTCATTTTTTTCTTCTGTGTAAACAGCTTGAAGCAGAATTTAAATGCCAAATTCTCCCTTAAATAGTCAATTCCCACTAGGCAAATAATTTGTAATGATTAATTTATTTAATTAATGTACAGGATGGTTTGTAAGCATCAAATTATACTTAATTCTTGTTCTGTAACGTGGTCAAGAAAAGTTCAGTGCAAGGTTTTTGCGAGAAACAAGGACTGATTTAGGTGAGACTTCAATGTCCTTTTATCCCTCAACAGTTATAAACCAAATTATTTATTTTGCAAAATGTGACAGTATTAGTAGGATTTAATAAAACACTTATGAAAACACATCACCAAACCTAGGCTACAGCAAGGTCAAATCAGCAAATTATTCTCTACTGAACTGGAATTAGATAATCAAACTAATTAAATCCTCAAGTTAATACCAAAAATATCCTGTCTTTATACGTCTTCTGAGGGAGTCTAAGGAAGTGGCTGCATGTGTGGGTTGCAGATCTGAACTAAAGAATTTTCTCAGAGTTGTTTCACTGAATGATTTGAATATGTAAGTGCTTTAATACTGCCAGAAGGCTATGCTCTAACATTTAAATTGCATTCTTAAAGGTAATAATAAAAAAATCCAACAAATAAAATTACGTGGAGATTTAAACCTTTTCCATATATTTATCTAAGAGGAAAAACCACCAACTTTACCAGGAAACTTATTGAAAAATAGAAGTTTAGCAGACCTTATTTATCAGAAAGTGCCAGGTGACAAGCTCCAGTCTTCCAAAAACTGCACAGTACCAAAGTAATCATTGAGCAAATTTTCCCCCTCTGTGTGGACTCAGTGTAACGTGTTAGCTGTATCCAAGTAACTTGGATAGTCTCACACTGAAGCATAGCACAGAGCCAGTGGTTGTTATAATGGTGAAAGAGTTTTGTACATAAGCTAAGGAAATAAATCCCTGCTCCTGGCTGGAGCGCATTACATTAAGCACTACTTTTGTTCTTAAAGTAGTGTTGTAGACTTAGTGATCCATGTGGTTTTGGCTTCTGGCACTCCCAAAAACCCTTGGGTCTGAGGTATGGTACTCACTATGTGAAGGTATGAAGCACATCTGGAAAACTGGGATCCACAGGAACCTGTTCTTCTAAGTGGACAGAGCATATACTTTGTAAAGCGTGGAGTTAACAGTCCAGACCTCTGCTCAATGTACGGGATACCCAATCCACATCTATACTGAACTCTCCAGGACCACTTTTTCCTCAGTAAATACGGCTTCTCTTGAGAGGTCAGAGTTTCGCAGAGGAAATCACACTGCTGTCCAACAGAGAGAGACGTATGTTTGCAGGAAACAGATGAAGATCAGTTAATTATTTTAAAAACAGAGTACAAAATTTCTCTTCCTTAACTGATTTTATGCAGACCTCAAGCACAACTATTAAAAAGGCAAATATTCAACTTACTTTTACAGCAACTAATGAAAGTTAATAGAGACGGGTTATTAACCTTCAGTTTTAAATATTTTTGATATGACATTAAGGCAGTCTCACACAGAGACACACAAATTGGGAGTTTACAAAATTATAAATGAAAAGCTTATTTGCTGCTGCTATTCTCCATTATTCACTGCTAATCACTGTTCCAGTTAGCGTTTTCACCACTGAGCTAATTTTGTAGAATATACAGTTAAAAAAAGGCAAACACAAAGTAATAGTTAAATCCACAAACACTTATAGAACTTTGCCTCTCACTTCCTCTCCTCCCTGTAATTTCACAGAGGGCACATTAGGACCAGAAGTTTAAAAGAATAAAGAATTTTTCCTGAGAGCCAAAAAACCCAGAAACTTCTCTTCAACCCCCCCCTCTCACCAGTCCTATTCTATTTGTAAAGTGCAGACTAAATGCCTGTCTCAGTGCTTAATGCAAACTGTCATAGCATCACTTTTGAATAAATGAAGACTATTTATTGTGCTTTACACATGACTAGAGCAGGTCTAGCTTGTTGGAAATGTGGCAGTTCTCCCCTATCCCAGTTTCGTCAGATCCATTTTAAATAGAGTTGAAATGGCAACTATTGTGATTAGTTTGCAAAAAAAAAAATTTTTAAAAAAATCAGTTGTTATTTTCAGATTTAATCAGAAAGTGTGTTTTTTTGTATCCTCTTACTCCTGTTGTACCTTGGCCTCCACCAAACAGTAACACAAAACCTCCCCTTCTTTTCCTTCCATGTGCTCTGTGTTTCATTTGCTTTTAAAGCTTCTTAAAATGTCACGTGCTCCTTTTCAGACATCTTTTTAATGAAGAGCTGAGAAGAGTCATGGAAATGTAAAATCTCATCATTGATCTCAACCTACAAGTGTGATTTTAATTCAGACGGATGTATTAAATTCTATTGACTTCTCACTCTTTGGTGTTGCAGTAATCCAAGAAATACTGCTTTTATTTTCTCATAGTCATATCATCTCTGTCTGCTTGGTTTTGTGTGTTCAGCATATGTGTGTTGCATTTGCTACTCTTCTGTCCTGATTCTGCAAATGCAGCCGCTGATTCATTTACATTTCATTTTCCATTCATGCCCTGTGTATTATAGGTTTTAATCCAGTTGGTAGTGTGTACAGAGGCAGCTACATGGAGTCCTGCTGAACACAGGGTGAAGCTTCAGCGTCTGCATGCTGCACACTAATTATTATCAGTTTCCAAAATGGGGCTGTGCGTAAGCAGCCCAGTTTTCCAGGCTAGTGAATCCCTTCATTCAAATCTTTATTAATACTTTTTTATGATATCAATAAATGAGATCATAATTAAAACCTGAGCAGATCAACTGTGCCTTTAGATTTTCATGGGTAATCTCTTAATCCTGTACTAATATTAGAAATTGGTCCTTTCTTCAAATCCTCTGTTTAACATGTCTGTGCTAGTTCTTAATTCGCCCAAAGATTAGCTTTGGTAAACCAACCCATGAGTGTTTCACAGTAGTCAGCTGATTTCCTTTTCAATTTGTCTTTTACATGATTTATTGCTCACTGAGAGAGCCTAATTAAATCTAATGGACTGCTGGTATACATCTATTGGAATATTGACATTTTATCACCAATTAGACTGTGTTCCTTATCTTATTATGCTGTTAGCTGGCTTTATATCACTTTACGTTATAGGATTAGGAAGTGCTTCTTCTTCTGTTTTTCAACATATTTGTTTTCAATTAAGGTGTTGAGGTTTTTTATTTGGAAAATAGAAGCTTTACATGTCAGAAGATAAGTATACAGGGCATGAAGATGTATGTAACTGGAAGGCATAATCATCTTAAATATCCACCTCTTTTTCTCCACCTGTATTCTCTCTCTTTCCAAAACACACCCCACAGTTTGATAAATTAAGCTCCTGTATGCAAGTCTGCTTTCAAGCTAGAATTGCTTTCTTTTTTCCAAACCATTTTGCAACAAGAAACTTCTAATGGTTTTAATTGTAATACCTTGCTAAACTGTAATGCACACTTGTTTCATTTGGAGATAGCGCTGCAGAAAAGACGGTCCCTCACTTCTTGTTCTCAGTGTAGTAGGTATCTTTAAGACTNGTGGGAAGCTTAACCCAAAGCAACGGTTGTGAGTGTCAGAGCTGCTGTAGGGTTACTTAATGCCTGTTAACTATCTATCTCTGCAGCTGGTCATTAGAGAAAAACAGCAGCAAAGCAGATACAGGCAGATGTGCTTGTACAACACCATTTAGATTGTATGTTTTTGATGCCTCATGAAGTATTTCTTAGGCTCCTCAGCAAAGGAATGGAAGAAAGCTAAGCAAAAGTGAGTGCTAAGTCAATTTTGGACATCTGGACTGTTTTCATCATACCAACTAAAAAAAAAAGTAAGAACTGTGCCTGAGACCAAAAGTCTCCATTTATACACCAAAAGGCTCTTCACCCAAAAACACTCTGGCCACGCACAACCAACCTAGTGGAAACAGACCCTGACTCACGCTCTTTCCAAAGCCGTGTCCAAACATTGTCTGGAAAAGAGCTTGTTGGCATTGAATATAACTGTTCAAAGAAGACTGCTAGCAGTTACACACTCTGGCCAATCCTTGACCAGTAGCTGAGTTTTCTTATATTTACTACTACGTATTTATCTGTAGAGGTTTTCTTTGCACAATTCAGCCTTATGCTACAATCCAAAGATTTCGTTGTATTTCATGAATTTAGGTTACAGGGTGAAGAAAATCAACACTGAAATGTCTGTGCAGAGTAGTAAAAGTGGGACTGGGCTACATAAAAATTTGAAAAAGAAAAATAAGGCCAAATGGATTTCTGCAACAAACAGTTATAACAGCACTGATACCAGTAAAATTGAACATTTTAAATAGGCACTATCCAATATTTAGCATCCCGATACAAGTCATAGTAGATAATCTTCACAATATCTTTCCATAATATATAATATCTTGCATTTATGTGGGGTTTTTTTGCACACAGTGTGATGCTAATTAATGGGGTGCTGTACCTATCTACATTTTCTCTTAATTTTCAGTAAGTGTTAATGATGAAATTATAGAGAATATGAAGCCACTATATTAAATCTATTCTGTTATGGGTAAATAACAGAAAAGTTAGGAGACTTGCTCACCAAGAGCAATCTATGGACTACAGGATTATTGAGCAAAATAACCTCTAAAAAATAGATTATATAAATTAACAGGCTGCACTGTTGTTTACATTAGAAATACACAGTATCTCAGTGATACAAGGAACATCTCTGATGTACAATGGTGGAACCAAACAAGAATGATATTTATTAGTGATTATTACTTTAAAGCAACACTGAAATTGTTTTTTATTAGTAGATTTGGTTATTGGGCTGTGATCTGAGCAGCTGAGGTGCCAGCACATTATTTTCTTTACTGTTTCAGGGGGCAATAACCTCTTCCAGAGGTGCACAGAGAACAAAAGAGAGTTTAAGCTTTAGATCTTCTGTCCCCCTTCAGCAAGGTCTACCAGAGGATGTCTGTCCTTTCTACTTTTATATGTCCCTTGAACTCTGCCCCTGTTGATGACCATGTGTTGATGTATGCTGGTATCTGCCCTACAAATATACTACAAAGAAGAGAGAAATTGCTTTGGCTTGCAGAGGGATTGGTAAGTCTAAGTTTCCTCCCTGGAATCATAGCACTGATGGATAAATTTAGGGTTTTCAGGATGAATATGGAAGAAACCTTTAAGGTTCCTCTCCCATGAACAGATATTTAGGGTCCAGTGGCAGTGAATATTGTATTCTACTCAGTTGCTCCTGAGACCTTCAAAGAGGCAAAGTATGTAACATTTTGCCCCAGAAGTGGACATAGTATACTATTTTTTCTAAACAGAGTAACTGATACCTAATGCAGATAAACTAGGGAAATGTACAGGTTATTAACATAACCCCAAAAGAGTTACCTTACTGAATTACAAGAAAGGTTTTCATACATGTTTGTGAATTTACTTCATAACCTGTAGCACCAATGACACTGGAATACAATTATTTGGTTTTGTTCTAGACTTATAGGTGGCTCTATGCAGATTGTAGTGATGATGGGAAATTAACTGTGCATTAAAAATACCATTACCGAATAGTTCTTATATAATAAAGTAGCCTGCTTCATAACGTATTATTATTCTCATGATGATTTAACAACTTGTATCACAGATGCATTAGATGAAGTAGCAACAGCAGCAGAGATAGCAGCATAAACATCATGCTCCACTGCCTGCCCTGTGCTAAAGAAATTGGAGTGTGGGAGGAAGAAACATAACATTGTGAGTGCTGAGACTGACAGCCATGGCAGTGATGAAGTCTTATAAAATCAACAGCATGTAGGATACATACTCACCAATTATGATGACAGTGTTTCACTAAAAGGTGGACCCACTATCATTACACACAAACAGAGCTGTTAAGACAGTTTCCAAAAGATCAAGAGCAGCATATATATTTTTAAATAGATCATAAATTTGGTTGAATCTAGCAGTTCTTCTAACACAGTCTCATCCTGTCTCCTATCAGTGTGAAGTTTGAACTGTGAAATATTCTTTCCATTCTGGGTCTTCAAAATATTTTGTAGCCCCTTCTTGTCAGGGATGGCACACTGTCTTGGTCCCACACGCTGTACCGAGAGCTTGGCTGATATCACCATGTTTGTAGCACCACGCATCTAATACGTGTGCTACTGCCAACTGCAGAGCAAATTGTCAGGAAGACCTGTTGGGTAGGGGTTTTTCTGTTTGTTTGTTTTTCTTAGCAGAATGCAGAATTTATAAGAATTATTTTGTGTATAACTGACCAGCTTCATTGTGAGGTGTGACAGAATGCATGTTGCATTTATTTGTCCTTAAGCTGGTATGCGGCACTCTTTTATGTAGGCTGGGAGAAGGGAGGAAGGATTGCTTCTGCCTGGTGTCCTCACTGGGTGTGCTGAGGGTGGAAAAGATCTGCAAAGCTGCTGGGTGTGCAATTTCCAGAAGAAAATTTGGTAGCCCACAGCACAAGCAATTCAAGGAAAACCTGGTTTTTGTTTTGTTCTTTTTTTTTCTCCTCTCACTTATCAAAAGCCTTTGAGAAGTACCTATAAGGATGTTGTCTAGGCAGATCCACCCCAAAGCTGTAGCTGATTTGGGGGTCTCATCATAGATTTGGCTGGAAGACAATTCCCAGTTTACTGAATTTCTACTATCACAAGCAACCACACATAATCCTGTTTATAAACTTAGCAAACTGCAAAGCCTTGTTGTTTTGCTTGTTAAAAAGCTTCTGAATTCATAATTGGTTAAAATCAACTTATTTTTGTACCAACACTGTCATTTCTGTTTGCATTGCTTTTTCTTCTTTTGGGCTTTTAAATTAAAAAAAAAAAAAAAAAAAAAAAAAAAAAGGAAAAAAGCTAGAAGCACTTTCTTCAGTTTGAAATTGTCTTTCATAAGTGTGGGAAGCCATAATTAAACACAGTATTCTGGGTCAGGTCTTACCTTTACCTTGTAGAGCAGTACAGTATTTCCTTCTGGGTATGCCTCACTTGTCATGTTCTGGAATTGCATACAACTTTTTCTTTAATGACTGTATTACTTTGTTCAGAGGAACTGTGATCAGTTAGCACAACCAATTCTTTCCTCTCCTTTTGTTTCCACTCAGATGCTTAAAGAAGAAATTCTTGTTAATAATGTCCAAGATGCATTTTATATCATTACATTTCATCCTGTTTCTATCATTTAGGTCTGCAGCATCACTTCATTTCTCCGGTGTAATATCCTGATCTTCCCTCTTAACAGTAGTACCGTACAGCTTTGTGTCAACACCACATTTTAGCAGCGTGCTTCTGTGCAGAGGTCATTACTACAAATATTAAATGAGACTCATCTCAAGAATGAATCCTGGCAAAAAACACTTGTCACTTTTCTCTAGCTCAGCAATTCAATTTTCAGTGCAACTTCACCCACCATTTACTCAAGTCTGTAGCCACCTTTGTATTCCTGTATCAGTCCTCTTGTGTGGCTTTTTGCAGATCATTGCTGCACAAGTTTCACAATACTCCTCAAGTGAAGTTGTACTGATGTCTTAGCAAAATATTTATTGCTCAGAATTCATCTTTTCATGCAGCTGCAGATTCTATTCCTATCAAAGTATTTATAGCACACCCATCACCAAAGTCCAACAAACCCATGGCAAGCAGAAAAAAACCCCATATTTACACAAAACTCACTCAGAGGACTGCTGCATTTAAACACTGAGAGTTTTTCCTTCACGTATAGAATTTCGCAAAGCACTTAAGGATTCTTCATACTTAAATGCCCAAGGAAAGTAAGGGATTATTTATATTAATTCTTGTGTAAAACAGTAAGAAAAATCAATTAAATCCTGGAATATCTCAAGTAGCTTTGTTTAATGCTTATTTATACCAAGCCACACATGTGAGGTCATATTCATTTTATGATCACAGTTAAAATAAGTTCATTCGAAGACCACTTTAATAATAACATGAAGGGAAAATTAAGAGAATTTAAATTTTTAGGTCTATCTTGTATTTTTAAGCTCCATGACAAAACTGGTTAGTACCATTTTACAGCACAGAGGATAATGCTGCCACTGTTTTACGTACAGTCCCAACTGAAAAGCAGTTTTTTCCCCTTTACTTGGTGACATTTTCTTTTTGGTTATTAAAAATAGAAAAGGACAGCTGCATACTTAGATGTGCATTAACTTCATAAATTGTTAATCCTGAAAAGACATGCTGCTCACAGAGGGGTTTAGTTTAATGCTGCGGACTGCCATTCAGTGACTATCACTGTGTCTTACATCTGAAATCGTGCACATCAGGCAATATTTGCTTCTCTATAAATTGAGCCCATTGCCAGGGTGTCCCTTGATGCAAGCAAGAGTTTCATTTATTTCTGAAAAAAAGCTCTAGTAAAAACAATAGACTTAACTGAAATGTTGCCTAGCTTGTGTCCCTGAGCAGAAATGAGCGGGAAGCAGGTCTGCAGCACGTCTTGAAGGTCAGCACCGATGCTCCTCCTTAGAGAGCATCTCCCAGCTCTTCCCTGAGAGGGCTTTTGCCTTGGGTGACCCTGTCCCAACACCCAGGCTGGGCAAGCATTAGGGCATCCAACCACATGTCAAACACGCTGAGCAGGACGCTCGGCCCCACCGCCGTCATGGTCAGCACTGCAGTGGACCTCTTTGCGGGAGGCAGGTGCCTGTTTTCCTACATGGGCACATCAAAGCTGGGATGGACAGGCACCACCAAGCGACGTTAGGAACCTGCAGTGGGAGGCAGGGCAGGAAAGGAGCACGGCACATTCTTGTGGATATTTATGACCCAGGTAAAACAGGATTTTGCAATGGATTTCATCCCATGCTACTTTTGTTAGCTTTGTCTCTGATCAGCTACTGCATATACTACCATTTCCAAACCTCTTTTTCTCATTCACTTCCCAGCCATAAGCTTCTGCTTGTATTTTCATTAAACTGAAATGCTCAATGTGCTTAGTGAAGTCTTTATCAAAGAAACATGAGGGGGGGAAAACCTTGAAATTTTTCATTGCTTACAGAAGAGCAGCAAATATCTCTAAAGTGTGTTCCAGTTAGGGGAAAACTGAAAGCCACATCAAAAAAAGAAGATTTAGGCATATATGGTAGAACTTAGACAGCTAAGTCCAAAATGTCATCCTAAGAAACCTGACTCAGCTATCGCTTCACTCTGGAAACACTTGCAATCTCTAGCAGAGTTTCCTACTTCCCAGGCTTTTAGCTTTCCATGTGCGTGTGCCTGGACCGCCTACTGAGGTTGTTCCACAAGGTAGAAAATAATTCATCACCTAAACATGATGAATCCTTTCCTATCAGCTATGTTTTAAAAAACATATCTAAATGCAGAAACTGTAAAAAAATGAACTGCAAGAGCAACACAACGGTTCCAATACAGAATATAATCCTAACTGCTTTTTGATGATGACCGTGGAAACGTTTCCAAGTTTCTGGAAACCAAGAGGTTTTAGAAGGTGCTAAAAAGAAGAGGAGCTGAGAACCTGCAGGTCCAACTGCAACATTGCTGAATATAAGAGCGTGTCTCTCTTGCACGTATTCAGGTCAATGGATAGGAATAAAAGAAACGAGCTCGCTGAACCTAACTCATGTTCTCTTGTGAGCATGGTGAAAGAGCAGAGCATCTTCATCAGCACTGCTAATGTGAAGCCAGATTCACAGAGATGTAACTCCGTTCAGAATCTGAGCCATGCTATCAGAAATGTATCCATATGAATGTGCCAGAATTGAAATTCTCATTATTGAGCGCAATAACAGCAGTAGGAAGCAAAGGCGATGATGATTGTAAAATAATTGCCTGCCTCCACCTGCTGAGGAAAAAAGTGGCATTTTTTGTGTTATATGGATATATTATATAATGTCTTGCCATTAGTAGAAATGTATTTCTATATCTATATTTTTAGCACTGTATCTGCATTATCCATAGGTACTGCATAATCCAGAGATACTCTTATTCTAATTACTTTACCATACATGTTAAAATTATTCCTATTCTTTGTCCCTTTCTCCCTTTTATTCTTTCATATAAAGACATTAAATAGCTTCAGACAAATATCATAGAAGTGATCTGTGGAACTATTGGTTCAGTTGTGTCACAGACACAGGGTATTGTAAGATGTGGAGGACATCTTTATAGCACTGGTTGTGCTTAGAAAAATATGCTGAAATATTTTTTCAGTGAAAAATATGGGTTTCACCAAAAGCTAAAATATTTTAAGCACATGGATTTAAATTATTTTTTTCCTAGAAAAAGTAATTTTAAGAGAAGAACAGGTGATTTCCAAAAGCATTGGAAGTTAATTTAATAACTTTGAGTTCTTTTTTTTGCTTATGTGGATTTCCCCACTTTCTTTACATTATTGTATAAAAATACAACCAGCATCCTACTTGCTGAAATGGAAAAACTTGTGTCTTAAAACAAGGGACAAAAGTCAAAAACCACCCTGAGCAAGAGAACAAGCAATACTCTTCTAGACCCTTATATATTTTAAAAAATGCGATACCTCCACTATGATTAGATATTACAAATACCTGTGTTTTCAGTTTTTTTATTATGAACATCTGCTGAGGAGGATAAATAATAAATAAACAATATCAATGACAGAAGGTTGAAAAGTAAAGTCAGAGAAGCTATTAAGTTTACTGTGAAGAATGGTCTTTTATTTTATTTTTGGTTTTATACAAGGAACAGTTGGTGGTATTTGTGTCGGAAAGCATTTCATGACTGGTTTAAAGAATCCAGTTTAAAGTCTTTCTCTAAAGAAAGAGAACATGTAGCTGAGATTGCACCTCTTGCTTCATGTTAGTATAATTATGAAGAACACACCCAGCTAGAATAATGAAATAGCACCGTATTGCAGTCACTGTTCCCAGTTTGTGAAGCCTCCAAGCTTGGTTGTGGGGAAATTGAAGGATATATCAGGAAAGGGATTTCTCTCTACACATTTCCTTTTTTGTTTTGTTTTGTTTTAAATGCAGATAGTCTCTTTCAAAGGAAATCTCAAAGTCTTTGTTCTGTCAATAAAAGTCCCTACCAGTGTTCATCTCCCATCTGTGACCTTGCCTGGAATACAGGCAGCTGTAAAGCTCTGCCATTCACACATACTGAGGTTAACAGAAAAGCTAGATCTTAAGTATGTAAGTTACAATATCTTGTGTGAAGAATGTAGGACTCTATATCAGCACATTTTTCTTCCTCTTTTCCACATTTGTTTACACTCTTTAAGGCTAATAAAAAACAAATAGGAAGCGATAATTTCATAAACTTTTGACTGCAGAGTGAAAATCAGACAAAGTGAACCAGAAGCAGCAAGAAGAACCAACATTGCGATCACTGGTTTTTCATTCATCTTTTCCACTAAGGACTTTGACTTCCTTTGCTTTCCTAAATTTGTCAAGCTACAGTAATACTGTGGCATACCATGCATTAGCAGACCAGAAATAATAGTAAGAATGTGCAAGAGGAACCTCTTCTACAGTCTCATGAGATAAACCTGTTACCTAGTTTATGATCTTGATTTTACTTTCTCTTGCCCCCGCTGTACTTTATTTTGTAACCCCAAACTAAATTTGGAATTTATTTTGTAAGAAAGCAGTGGGATTTATTCTAGTATATTATTAGCATCCAGTTGTCATATAATATTTTCAGCAGTAGATCTTGAAGCATTTTACAGAAGGGACGACTCACATTTTACAGATGGAGAAATCAGGCACCAAGACAGAAGCACCCTGACTTTCATATTGACATTGAAAAGCAGAAGAAAATCACGTTCTCAGACACAAAAACAATTTGTTCAGGGTAACTGCCTTGTTGTATTTGAAAGCTCAATGTACAGCTGAATAGGAAAGATCATTGGTAAATCTTGCTTAAATTAAGCTAGCATATAAGGGAATCAGTAATAGTAGGAGAAACAAGTATGTAGGAAGCAAGATATTTCACTGTAAGAAGCCTGAGGCCAATGAATGTAACAACAGAGGAGTCTTTTGATCCTGGGTTCCTTTTTGGGGAATACAAAAATTGAGAAGAAAGGGCACACGTAGCCCTCTCCCTCTAAGAATACAGTTTGTACTTGGAAATCTGAGTCACTAAAGTTACATCATTGGCCCCTGACAGTCCTTATGCATACAGACTGGTCTTTCTTGTCAGCTCTGGATGGTGACAGAAAAGAAGCACCGTCTCAGCTGTCATCAGAAGCAGGTTTCAGTTTGGGTTGCTGTTGGAAACTTCCAAATGCAGAACTGCAACTGTTACTGCAGACTCCTGTCAACATCTGCAAGGCAACAAATGAGTCTTGTATTCTGAAAGAGTAAACATTCCCAAGCCTTATAGCTATTAGAAGAAAGATCTGTTTTCATATCAACTGCCATATGTCTTTTTCTTAATTTTCACGTTTTATGCGTTTTAGCTTTTTGTACAACTAAGATATAGCTCTTACGTGAATGCAATGAAAATGCCAATTAATACAAAATAAGATTATATTCATTATAAATGATCACTTACTAAAACGCATTGAATGCTGCTTTTCTAACTCAGTGACTTTTTTTCTTTTTTTTTTGGTGATAATACTCCGAAGTAATTATTCTATCTGCTGGTCAATCCTCTGTTGATCCAGTCAAAGATGGGAAAAGAAAATAAGACAAAGTAAATTAGTTTAGCTTTAATGAAACTCTAGTAAAACAATTATTGACTGTGCTTTCGGTCAAACTGAAGTAGAACTATTAGTGATAATCAGCATGAGGTTATTATTTTCTGTGTAAAGTTTTTACTATAAGGTAGATTACTATGATAAAATAAAAATTGTTCAGGTTTGTTTGGCAAATGAAATTCGATGTAAAAATTTTCAGTAGTGCTGCCTGTTCACTCTCCCAATATTATTTTTAATGTATTTTTCCTTCGTGCTCTCATTCTTTTTGTTGCTATGCAAAGCTACAAAAGCCACTCAGCTCCTAACTGAAACATTCTTCAGATAATTTACTGGAATGTAGGACTGTGGTGAAATGTTTAAATAAATGTGTATTTCTCCACTGAAATTCTCACACTTTTTCTTGTAGAGCTTTTTTTGTTGTTTTCTTTGCCTCCGTTAGGGCTAAATTAGATATTGACTAATAATATCTATATTTCAGTACTGCTAAGACATGTTTTGTGAATCTCTCAAGATTTGGTATATTTTATAAAAGAAAAATTCTAAGAATAACGTATGAAATGAGATTTTCACTAAAGAACACTGTCACCCTCTTTAGATAGCCTTCTGTACTCATTTGGCATTCAATTTGCAGGATAGTAGAAAATCAGTCCATGTTTTATTATTTAACATTTTTATTATTTAAAAAGTTTTCAAATGTAGTTAATATTTCAAGAAAGGATGAGTTTAAAAAAAACACATTTCAGTTTGAACTGGGCATAATTTATCATGGGCAGGGCAAACTGTAGTAAGTGATTAAATATCTCAGTTATGTATATTGATTGTGTTTCCTGATAAGTATCTGAAACATTTGGAATAAGAGGAGGATGAAGTCTTCCTACTCTTTCTAATGCTGGTTTCAGCTGGGCTAGTAATCAGTCTTTGGTACTTGGTCAGGGATGGAGATGACACGTGTAAATGCAACTATTGGATACAACTAGTAGTCACCTTACAGAAAACATTTCTGTAAGGCCTGAGGGATTGAAGGGATAAGTAAACATTGCAGGCAAGATCTCTCCACTAACAAATTACACATCATGCTGAACACATAAGCAAATTTGAATCAGAAAGGTGTATAGTTTCTGTAGGATCAATTTTACAAGCCTAAAGTTGCTCAAAACAGGTCTGGTGCTGTTTATCCCTTGAGTTCTGCTGCAAGAAGGTGGGAGGAGTTCATTGGGAAGAGCTAGGGTGAGGCAAGAAAGTGTTGCAGAAAGTCTTGAGGAAAGCATGAAAGTCAGCCAGGACCTGGCTGCTCCATAGACCTGTGTAGCTGCTTAACCAAGGACAGAGGAAAGTCTTCTGGCAAATGATACTTTCAATTATATCCAAATTCAATTCAGATAGATACACTGAAGAAGCAGGGTCTTGTGTTTGGATGGAAATTGCTTATGGGTGCTTTTGTTTATATTAAAAGCAATGTGGATTTTAAGCCTTAAATGGGCTTGCTTAGAAATATGAAGAATTAATTTCTATTTCTAAGAAAGGATCTTCGTTTTCCACCTCTTCCATCCAGACTTTAGGTATCTAGCTGTGGAAAATACTACTTTATCTGATTCCAGAGCATCTGCTTTGTGTTGTTAAAATCATTTTTGTAGTTTATTGCTTTGACCCTTGTTTCTCAGTCACTACATTAAATCTTTCATATTTTTGTCAGATACGGGTTTCTTGTCCTCACACTTAAGGCCTTTGGTTGCCTATTCTCACCTAGCCCCTATCATGGTGACTTGCTCCCATTCATGTCACCTCTGATGCTGCTTCTT
>WAAD01033654.1:156740-176664 GCA_013389945.1 Fregata magnificens
CATAGTTGGGGCAAGGGAAAAATATTTCTATAGGTGGAGAAACAACAATTCAACCATTCTACATGTAAAATGCATTTGTGTCAAATTGCTTTCATTGTAAAATAACCAAAACCGTCCAATCTCAAGATCAAGCTCGGTCTGGCAGCTATAGCATAATGTTTGTATTTTATTGCTATTACTCTGCTGTTAGTGGAGATTAATATAACTTATGACCACCACTGAAAAATGCAATGACTTATCCAGAGTTTGCTTCAGGAACAAAATTCTGTACTGCTTCAGTAAGCCCTCTTTCTCCAAATAACTTACCTACAAAATCTGAAGCATCTGGTTGATTCTGGAAGCTTGTGTTTTCTGCTAGGAACTTGTTAGATAACTTTACAATATTCCTTTAGCTGGGATAAACTTTTAAAATTCTGCTTCTGGGATTTTGCAGAAGGTTTTGCAGTCTGTTTGCTAAACAGTGGTCTCTTCAAGGATAATCAGGAGGGTTGACATCTTTGGCTGCAAAATATTGACCTAGTGATATAGTCCTGAAATGGATAAAATCTGTCACGCATCATACACAGTTGGTGGATATTGGCAGTATTGGTGGTTTCCTGACTTTCAGTCTTTTGATGTTGATTCAGCTTGTATCTTTTCTATTCCAAACTTTTCATTTTCTTCTTGTATCTCCAGCATAGCATTAATGCGGTAGCCATCTCTAACTCCACAAAATATAAATATCATCTTCAATATTTGACTCTGTAGTTGGATATGAAAGTTACTGGTCTTTCCTGTTATCTTTAGCTTATCTTCCAAGAAAAGACACTTCTCAGAATGACTTCAAAATTTTCAGATTAATGTATTTATTAAAAAGCTGTGGACTCTGCATTAGTTTTACTGGAATGCAACAATGTCAGAATTTCACTGGCTCTCTCCTGTTTAAGTACTGTTTTGCCTACCACAAAACCAAGTTGGAAAAGTAACAAATGGAAGGAATATGGTTTTGTTATTTGTTCAAAACAAGATTAGGGTAAAGTATCTAATGAATTCAATTTGGGCACAGGTTTGTTTATTGTATGTCTTCTGTCATGCCAAATAACAAAAATAGTTCCCTCTCTAGATATTAATTAGTCTTTTTATATTGTGAATAATGTTAACATTTAAAATACAGCCTGACTAGAAATAAGCAAAGAAATTTTCCTCATTGATTTATTTAACTCATTCTACCGTACCCTTTCTAGAAGTTAGTTTAACATCAGGTGGTAGTAAATGTGACAGAAAAATATTTTTATGCTGTTGTGTTCATTTTTTTTCTTTTGAGACAAAGCACTTATCACTTACAGGCATGCGGTCCTAATCTGAAAGATGAATTGGTTCATTCACTTCAAGTACCACATAACCATTCACACACCATCGAGCTTAACACTATTAAAGGGTAATTTCCCCTGTGGGAGCTATGCCCAATACAGCCGCAATCTCTACACAGTGTCTTTTTATCTTTCCATGGCAGGTAAGGAGATTTAAATAAAAGGCTTCATCAACAGTGCAATCACAGGCATATTCTTCCTATTGAAATATCCATGAAACAGCAAGTAAACACTCCTAAAAATCTTAATGCTCCTAAACATTACCAAGAAGACTTCAGTGTACCGCTCCCACTTTGAAATTTTGTGTTGGAATCAAAACATGTGAGATGCCTCATGCGCTTGGCAGTAGAGGCAGTAGAGGACAGGAAATGTTATGGGAAAATTTGCATTTCCTATTGAATTCTGAACGTAGTTAAACATTTCAGAATAATCAAGGAGTATATTTTGCCTTCATCTCTCATAATCGCCATGATTTTTTTTAAACTTCTCATCATTTCTTTAATTTGTCTACACTGACTCATTGAACACCCTATTATTACAGGTTCTATATTCTAGCAAAGATGATAATTAAGTTTATGGTGAGGTTTTCTTTAGAACATAGTATTTTCACATTTTCTTGCTCAAATATTTGGGGGCTACAGTATTATCTGCAATAATTTTGCTTGGTTTCACCTAAAGATGAATTTTCCAGGGATGCCAATAAAAATATGCTTTCTGAGTAAAGTACTGAAAGGTTATAGAAATCATTCTAACTTCCTTTTTTTTTTTTCTGTAAGAAGAGACAGTATTTTTTCACCCTTTCTGCTTTCACCATTAAATTGCTTTCCTTCGAAGATCTTTTTTTGCATTCACACTAGAATGAACAGGCTTTATTTTTTAATTAATTTTTTGTAACTTAAGGTCACAGAGTGTGTTGTCTTTGACTTGAATGGGGTCAGCCTTTAAGTCTAAAACTTTTTTTTTAAATGAGTGCAGTTTTGGACCCAGGCTCATAGCTCAGAATCAGCTTGTTAGTGAAGCCAAACCAATTTACATGCCCTGTAGATACAAATTTGAAGCTTTGCCAGAGCATAGGGTATGTTTACAAAACTGTTTTGATAAAATGTGAGTAACCTAAGTGCTATTCTTCGCCAGGGAAGCCCTGATGAGATTCGCAAGACCTCTCTGTGGCAGTCTCATCTGCAAGCCGACTTGCTTGGCTTTCTTAAATCACATAAAAATCAGGTTCTGCTCGAAGTACTGAAGTTGATATGTCAACAGTGCTGGCCTTTTACCCAAGAGTTCAGGGCTTAGCACGTTAATAAATCAAAGCCTCCCAGATACTAATTCTCTCTTGTGTCTGAGGGAAGTTAACCCACTTCTTGAGAATAAATATGTTACCCTGAAGTAATCGAAGGTGAAGGGAACATACTCTTCATTTTATAGAAGCTATTCTACTTTGCATTGACTAAAGCCAAGCCTCAGTTGGGTCAAAGAGCATGAAAGTGTGAGCATTTGGCTATCCATAGCAATTCATCATTCAACTGAAAGGAGGAAGAAAAATAGGAAATCCTAAGTTTCAATCCTCCTTTCAGAAAAATGCTTCACTATTATATACTAAGCATTCTTTGGATCAAGCCTTTAATCCAAAAAGTGTTTTGAAATTTTTTACCAGATGAGACCCAAATTGGAAACTGAATATATATATTTTTTTTTTTACTTGAAGTGATTTGAAACCACACAGCATAAAGACTCCCACACAAAGTTTTGTTCCACTGAAATCTCTACACTGAACTGTTCAATTTTTCGCATAAGTGCAAGCTGTCAAGAGCGGAGCTTGTCAAGATCACTTAGATATTTCTGACATTATATACTTAGTTATTAGTATTGTTTCCTTGGGATGTTCATAATGGATAAAATTCATCCATAGGCAGAGGGGCAGCTAAGGACTGCGTGCCACTTAATTCCTGTGTAGGCCTGCATATTAGCCTTAAAATAGAAATTAAGTGGGGTATGGCCTTCTCTCTCTCACCTCTCCCAACAGGACTAAGTTAGATGTAAATTGCAATACCTAAAATAAGTAGAAAAGTTTCCTTGACAAAATGTATGGAGTTAAAAAAAACTACATAAACTCTCACTGCTAAATCCAAGCAGTGGATTTAGCTTGATTTTGTAGTGCATTAAAGAGGACAGAGGGCAGTGGTCAGGAAGTCCCTTGTATATTTGCCTGCCATAAAGCTAGTTTTAACCTATGGGTCTAGTGGTAAGAGGCAAGCTGAATCCCTTGCTGGTCTCAGGGAGTGAATTCGTGCTGAGCTTGGGTCAAAGAACAGGATTTTTTTCTAAAACTGGAAATATTACTATGCCACAGAAAATGTCAGGGGTTTAGAGCTGTCCTTTTATAGCTCTTAAAAATAATCTTTTTTAAAAATAAAATCAAAGTGAAATTAGACATAAAAGATAATAATTTACCATTGAAGTGTGACATTAAGTACTCAAAAGTCTGGTAATGAAAATGTTCCCACAGTAGCTATAACCTGTCATCAGATTTCACAGGTGACTTCTCTCTAAGCATTCAGTGTAGTGTAGTACTTTGAATGTTGGTGAAAGGTAATGAAAAAACCTAGATATGTAAGATGGATAAGTTCATCATAATGTGAGATTTGATTAGTATTTTTTCTATGATTGTATATTAATTATAGTTAATTTTACTTAGATTCTTAAGATTAAATCATAAAACACAATAGGATTCATCTTACATTCACTCTGAATATAATGTAATTTTGAGATAGTAGGTAGCAGAAAAGTTCATTCAGGGGTTTAACATAGCTGTGTACCAGACTGAAGGTCCTGTGTAGCCTATAAAACTAAGGATTTTTTCCCTAAGCAAAACAATGTGGAAAAAACTTCATTTGATGAAAAATCATGTGCAAATCACATACTGCCAATATTCTCAAGCATGCAAAAATTATGAATCAAAATGCAAATAGTATTGTTGGATTAGATATAATTTCTTTTACAGATACAAATAAAAATAACCTTTGTTCTCTTTACTATTATGTTTCTGAACCTTCCAATATAATCAGTCAGTTTAAAACCCTGTTGCCCTCCTGTTTTCATTTTTTATGAAATCAGTTAAAAACATGGAATTTTTTTACATCATAATTTTATTAACAATTTTGCTGCAATGTTTTTAAGATGCATTCTCAATAAATATAAAGTATTTGCTAAAAATGTTTGGCTTATGCAAGAGTTAGTTCCGTTTATAGCTATATCGGTTCAAAGGAACCCTTAAGTGGATTATTTGATTAATTCAATAGACTATATCTAGTAGAACTGGGTTTTTTTTAAAAAAAAGTACATTTGAAGAAACAGAAAATTATGAAGATAAAATACCCCCAAGAACTTTGTTTTCACTAAAATTACATAATACAAAAACTCGAGTTTTTGGGTTAGTTTGGTTTGGTTTTTTTAATTGGTTTGAGTTTTTTATTTAAATCAACAAACAGGCTTAATTTTATAGTGCTGGCAAGGGGGCTGATAAAACTCAAATCGTTTCACTTTTTTCATGTATCTTTTCTGGACCAACAGTAAAAGGTAGCATCTATTTAACAGATTCTATTCTTCCTGATTGAGGTACTGCATATTGAACACGTTTAAAATATTGGTTGTGTTTCGTTTCCAAATTACTATTCTTATATCAGCTTCAACTCATATCTATATGTCGTACATATATACGTACATACAACATAACTGTTGTACTCCAGAGCTAAGATTTTCCATTCTTCATGTCAATATAGTTGTTATTAAAACAGCTAACCTCAGCAATCTATGCATATGTTCACAACTTCTTTTACATTCTGCAGTAAAAATAAACTGATTGATAAACAAACATGATTTCTGAGACACTTTAGGAATAAAGTAGCTGAGTGAGGATGAAGTTTATTCATGAATCTGCCACTGCACATGTAATAAACTGGGCATTTCACTTACACAGAGAGAGAGGAGAATGGACCGGTCAGGTTAATTGGATTAGAATATGATTTCCTTTACTTAAGCCTGTTGTATTAATATTTAAGAAAAGAAGTGTACACAAAGACTGACATATAGATAAGCAGAATATATGCTTGTAATGTTTCCAGTGTGGTATTTTTCTCTGTTGCAGGAAATAGAGCTAAAGAAATCTTCAAATAGTTATTAGATTGCACTTTATGAATATCCACAAGCAATTTAGACCTATCTAAGCTTTATTTGACTTCCAGAAGTACTTGGTTACAATTTTCAACCAATAGTTACTGGCCAGTGGTTGGTTTGCTGTTGCATTTGTCATGTTCTGTTCCTGACTGGAGCTCAGTTGCTCAGTTGTTGTTCGAGAGGGAAGCCAGAGAGAACTACTCCTGGTTCCTGTTTTGATTGTCGTAACTGACAGAAGCAGATTTTCACTGCAGAGAATTAGGTTTATAAGTTTCTAGTTCATTTTCCATCAATATTTTGTAGTAATTGCTTGCGAGTGATTATTTGGTCAGTCAGTTCTGCCAGTAAATGTTGGCTGAAATGTGTGCAGAGACCAACATAGATGGGGAATAAATACAGTCAAAGTAAATGTAATATGCCTTCCTGATCAGAGAAATGTGTTTGAGATATTCTCTCAAGTCTACTAGACTTGGGAGTCTAGTAGTCGCCGTGGTAGAGGTGGTGAGTAAGCTCAGGTAAAGGGCGAGCTCACTTTCTGAAAGGAAGCCACTTAAGAGCAAGAAAGGAAAAAAGAAGTGGGAAGTTCAGTGTCTGCTGGAACTGCCTGGAGGAGAAGTTGGAGAACCAGCAGCAGATGGGAGATCCTAGAAAGGGCAGGAGCAGGAGGGGCAGGTTGTAAATCAGTGAAGTTTTTATAGTGCTACGTACATGTTGGAGCAAGTATACTTTCTCTGAGTTTTTAAGAACTATTCTGCACTCCTGGAAAACAAGTAGTTTCAGGTAGACTGAACTATTTGAAGGTCTTTGCTGTTATGCTGGAAGGGCTGAGAAGGTGCAGTGGAGACAGCATCCCATCACACAATCCCAGCCACAAATGAGTGTACCAGCATAGAGGGCAATAAGGAGATATTTTCTGAATTAGAGATGTAGCTAAATTTATCTGATAATCCTTGATGTTGAAAATTAAACAAATATCTTTTGAGAATCCTTTCTTATGTATTTATAATTTCTTTGGGGTTTCAGCGGGTGGAAACTATTGTGAGAAAAAACTCCCCTCTAGCAGAACTGTTGCTTCTGTTAATAACACGCTATTGAGAAAGAAGTGCAGGAGCATATCAAGAATTCTTTGTGAGGGAGGATTTGTTAATTTTTAAAAGGAGAGGTGTGGGAGAAACTTGTGTTTGGATTAAAGTTATTGTGAATTTAGGCGATTCAGTGAAGCATACAGAGCTCACTGCTGTAAGGTACTGAACCTCAGGGCTCTGATCCAAAAAAGCATTTAAATACTTGCCTATTGTCAGGCTCCTGAATAATCTTGTAGCAGGAAATGGAATTTTTTATATTCTTGAAGGTGTATTTCAGTGCTTTTTTGAAATAGATTCTTAGTACATTGCAGGTTTGAGCCCTTGAGAAGCAAGGAGTTCCAGTAAAGAAGCAGGTATAAACAGACCAACTAGAAATAATACCTTGATTTATGAAGTTACAGCAAAAAACTGGGCAGGAAAGAGAGAGTTGAAGACTACAGGGTGTTGCTAACAGAAAACTTGCATTTCTTAGACATAGAGTGTGTTGTTACATTTGAAGAAGCTAAGATTGTAAACTAGATTAGATATTGATGTTAATCATGTTACTGAAAATCAAAGTAACAATACTGAAATCACTATCTGATTAACTACTCGGTTTTATAATCGCATGCTGCAAAGCCAGAATAATTCCTTAATGCCAGCTGACTCTTGATTTAGCATATTCATATAGTGGTTTGAAGTATGAAATGAAATGCCAACTACAACAATAGAAGGAACGCATGTAAATCTATTTAAGAAGGTGAACGTATTTCCGGAGGAGAAGGAGGAAGGAAATCGCTGCAGCCATGTGCTAAATAGTTGGGATGAATATAATGAAGTAGAAAATCACTTGTGTTTTTCACTCAGTAATGCAAGTACAAGCCCTGATGGATTGTTCTCTCTCTTCTTTGGATCTTGATTACTCACGGGTTTCTCTAGGTGGACTACAGAAATGTGACGCTTCATCCTGGGATGCTGGCTAAAACAAAAGAAAAGCAGGTTGTTGAATGCTGCTGTTAGACTATTATTTATTTGCTTTTGTGTTTTGTTTTGTTTTATTTTCCCCTGTGTCTCATAAAATATTGCAGTCTCCTTAGATTCCTTTGAATCATAGAACTGCACTGTCAGAAAGACACTAGAGTGTTCAAATTGCTCCTGCATTCTTTATAATTGTAATTATATTTCTAATTTGTAATTCTGAAAAACAGAATACTAAGTGACTCAAAAATGTCCTTGCAACTCTGTCCCAGTAACTCAAGGTTGAGCTATCATACCCTGAGTTTTGGTACTGGCAAAGGTGGTTAACTGATGCTGGTGGTGTTTTCAGTAAACTTTAAGGATAATCTAGTTTTTCTAAGATATTTAGATACCTAAACTGTTTGGACTCTTTTAGGATTCGTAGCAGACACACAACAGCCACTGAAGTCCCAATCTTCATTTTCATTTAGATGTTTAAACATCTTTGACATTTTTCCCTTTGGTCTGATCCAATGCCTCTTGAACTCTGTAGATATTTCTGTGAGCTTTAGATAGTGTCCTAAATTAAGATCATGACGTTTATATGATGCCAGCATAGCATCATTTCACTTCACAGCTGGAGTTTTGAAATAAGGTTTCAGAAATAAAAATGCTTGTACAGATTTAACAGCTACCACCTAATTTTCACATTCATATTCTGCTTAAGACTTCAAAGCAAAAGTGATATCTGGAGAGAATAACAGCCTGGATCCGATTTTCAGGCGCGTGAAGCGCTGAGCCGTGCCTGCTGATAGGTCATCAGATGGCTCTCCCAGCCGTTGCAGAGTGCCTCTTTACCGATAACTTCATAACCTCCTTTTCCCTGCCAGCTTGTGTAGTAAGAGGTGTACAGTTGAATTCTGCGTGCACTGAGGCAAGTCTGGGATAATAACTGACAGTAAGAAGTGCAGTGAAATCACTATAGGATAAAAAAAAAAAAAGCCTAAAGACTCTGTCAGTAGCAAGCGATCTCTCTGTTATTCTAGGATTAATACTCCTTTTTCTGTCCGGGGCTTCTGCAGAGTTGACATCTGCAGAGCGTAATATCAGTAGACTGTTCTGGGAAGGTGAGTTAAGAGCTTCCAAAAAAAATATCTAAGCCCTTCGCATATTTTTATTTAAGCAAAGAGTTTGCAAATTGTATGGTAGTATTTTCATAATACTACAAAATCTAATTTCTCATAATAAACTTCTTGGGGTGTAATAGCAAACTAGCTCATTTAAACTTGCCTGCAGGGATTTCCGGTGCAGATAATCTGTGAGCATTATGCACATTTCATTACCGGATTCTTAGGCAGGCAGTGAAGTTATTCTTGCTGTAAACATTTTCAGGAGTGAGAATTTTGACAACTGAACACACATGTAGGACCAGACCTTCAAACTGAGTACCAGTCTGGTATAGTTCTTTTGACTGAAAGGAAACGCTACCAATTTATCCCAGCCGAGACTCTAAGTCACGTTTTTCTAAATGGTAGCTGATCAATTTTCTGTGTAAACCAGTGCTTGCTTAATACTTTTTCTTTCCTGCCTTGTATTAGGATCCCCCCAGCGAACCATTTCCCCCAAACAAGACCACGAAGAAAGGAAGCGTGACAAAGTCTTGGACAAG
The DNA here is from genome assembly GCA_013389945.1 of Fregata magnificens. Classification (NCBI taxonomy): domain Eukaryota; kingdom Metazoa; phylum Chordata; class Aves; order Suliformes; family Fregatidae; genus Fregata; species Fregata magnificens. The sequence goes on from WAAD01033654.1 coordinate 165,953, forward strand.
GGCAGTGAAAGTGGGACTTCCTGTAATGAGTTGTCCACCTCAAGCTGTGACAGCCACTCGGAGGCGAGCACCCCTCAAGAAAATGCCACCAGCACTCAGCCATCCACAGCCCACCAGCCAAATACTCTGACTTTGGATCGTCCATCTAAGAAGGCCCCAGTGCAGTGGATGCCACCACCAGACAAACGCAGGAACAGTGAACTCTTTCAAACTCTCATTAGCAAGTCCAGAGAAACAAATCTTTCCAAAAAGAAGGTATGTGAGAAGCTGAGTGTTGAGGAAGAAATGAGAAAATGTATCCAAGATTTTAAAAAAATCCACATTCCAGATTACTTTCCGGAGCGCAAACGTCCCTGGCAGTCTGAACTCTTACAGAAGTATGGGTTATAGTAATCAACTCTTTCATGACATATCTCTGGGCCATTTGATGTTTATTAAGTTGCCACTAACTTACTGATGTCCTCCTTCCGGCCAACTGTGCCACCAGAGCTATTCCTGCCGCTTATTTCTTTCTGTGAACAGTGGATGTTGGATAGTACATGGTTTCTTTAAAAATATATATAAAAAGAGAGAAACTTAAAAAATACAAAAGGCGTCTCATCTAAACCACCTCATAATAGCAAAGAAAAATATGCATGGTCAAGAAAGATGGTTTTCGAACTGTAGTCAGTTGAGCTTCATTATCGTTTTGGAACTTACCAAATAAAAATCTCAATCATCAGTTAACGCCTCGTTTTATGTCACCAATAAAAATGATTCAGACTTGCTATGGATGAAGAGAAACAGGGTTTAAAATTTGATTGAACTGGTTTCAGAACTAATTCCCAACATTCTGTCAATGTTAATGCAATAAAGCAAATACCTATTTTGCATGAGCACAATGTTACAAATAAATCACACAAGAACAAGAGATTGTCTGTTGCTTGGAGAATTATTTGTTTGATTCCAAGCCTATAAACGTAAAACGTCTAAGGGATTGAATTTACTTTGTTCTGGATCTGTGATTTTTTTGTGTGTACAGTGTTTGTATGTAAGGATGGTGTAAATATGCCTTATACTGTTTTATTATTGCACCAACAACGTTCACCTATTAGTGCTTGTCAGGATTATTTCTGTGAAATGCAAACTTATGGCAGATAGTGAAAACTGATTTGATGGTCTGAAAGTTTCTGTTGTTAGTTGCTAAAATTGGAGAAAAATAAAAGAGACTAATGTGTTTATTAAAAGAATCATCTGGTAGATTTTCTTGGCTATCGTTATCTCCTCTTTTATAAAAATAGAATCAAGCAAATTGTTACTTTCTGTTTAATGTTTTCATAAGTACTCTGCTGAAAAAAACCAAAACAAAAAACATGTTTCAAGAGTGGGTGAAAAATATTTAGGGTAGTGCCATTTAATTGGAACCTCCATACAGGCTCTCCAAGAGGAAGAGAGTTACGCTAAGAAGCAGCAGGGAATGAACTAAAGAACTGAGTGGTTTTACGAACAGATCTGAAAGCAGTTCCAATTTGACAAGTTCACAAAAATCAGCTTAGAAGTAGAAGATTTAAAATATCACAGCAGAATGCACTACGTTTACAAATGAAAAGTTTTCTATGAATAGTCAACTCTATATGACAAACCTATTTTCTCAGCCCAGATACAGGAAAATCAATACCTTTCGCATTACAACACCACCAAGAAGGTGACTGTTGTTCAGCCAGCCATAGCTGGAATGGGTAAGGACCACTGGAGTTTGTAACAGAGCTGCTGAGTTCTTACAGACTTGAAATTATTACTGTGCGCACACAGAAACATACACATACACGTTTAGAAGGGTTCATCCCCATACGTATTCTATAGCAGGAAGTGTACAATTGTGTCAGAAGAGCTGTTTTACATGTGATGGTAATTTTAACTGTTTAGCTAAAGTAAAGAGGACTTCTTGTGTAATTTCCGGGGTTATTCCTAATGCCTGTATTGCTTTTCAGTCTTCTAACAGGCCACTTCAAAAAAAAAGACTGCATACTTTTGATAGCAGCTCAGTAACTTCATTAACTTTTTTTTTTTAACCTATCTAGAGCTAGTTACTCTCCTACTCAGTTAATCAGTTGGCTCCAACATGTCATCTTTGGACAACGTTTTTATATCTTGAAAGAGTATATCTGGGATGTCTAGTCTGAACTGATGCAGTCCAGTGTGAAATCATTTGCCTTCTCAGCTCTGCCTTTAAGTTCCTTGCTTGCTTCTTTCTCTGAGGTCCAAAAGACCCATTCCTTCTTTTGAAAGTTTCTTGCTTCTTAGAGCATTTGCTTTCTCTCTCTTTTTTAATCTTTGGCTTCCTAATCTTTACCTGATGACATTTCTAACTATTTAGCCATGACTTACTAACCTCCAGTGGATACAATTCTGTTTTTATTTAATCTAAAGCTGGACTATTATTGAGACCTTTTAAAAATCTCACACTGAGTTTTCTTCTGGCCTTTTGAATCTATCTTCATTGCACTTCTCACACCTTATGCTGTTTTCTGTTACCTTTGTTTAAGCTAAGTAAGTTTCCATCTGGGATGATGCCTTTTAGGTTCAGACAGCATCCTAAACCTTCCCATTAAACCTTGTCGTTGAGTTTGGAGATTTGTTTTGCCGCCTTAGTTATTCTCAGTACTCCAGGCAGTACCTGCTTGTGGTATGCTTAGGTGTTTGTTTGACCTGTCCATCCATTTTAATTTGTCCGTATAGAAATGTTTTTATGAGCTTTTAAATTTTTTTCTTTTACCATACTACCTAAAATTTCTCAGAGCATTTTTAATTTGTTCTTGAGGATAACAGAATATAATCTTAATGCATATCTTAATACATGGGCAGCGTAAGATTTATGATAACCTTAACCGTTTTCTATGTGTTCATGAGGCATGTGAGTGATGTGTCAGATAAACTACATTGCTGTTACTTAGCAACCACACTGACATCTTAAGATGAAGTGTTTTGGTTTTGAGACTGCATAGTGTACAATGTCCTCCTCCTTTCAGAGTGAAAAATTGGGATGTGTTACAGCTAGAGAGAGAGAGTGGGAGAAAACAACGGCTCCTGTGAATCCTTCGGTCATATTCTCTAATTCCCATCGCACTTTTCAGCCAGTTCATCCAGTTACAGCTCCAACCCTGTCTATATGGTTGTTAATCTACAGTGTTCAGATTCCAGCCTGTAATTAGGGAGGAAGCAAGCTGAGACATTTGGTGGAACAGAGAAGCTTGTGGGCGGTTAGATGGCTAAGGTTGGTAGGAAATTCTGAGGCGTTACAAGAGAATTGTGTATTAGAAGCACATGGGGGGGGTTGATTGCTTCCCTTTGTCTTCCGTTTGTCTTACTTTTCTATGATAGCTGCTTTTGCTTTTTCCATTTCAGTTTTCTTTTTCTCTTCTTTCCAGCTATTCACTTTGTTACACACAGGAATAGTCTACCATGGGAATCTGTGGCTTTTACTGGACTTCAGTGAAGGTGGTCAGTACATTAAAATTCCACTCCAGATGAAGTTTATGATTTTAAAAGATACCATTTTTCTGGAAATGAAAGAAAGATCAAAATACTGACATTTGTCAATCTTAAATTAAAAAAGGAATGTAAATAATAAATAAAGTTTGTATTTTTCTTTCAATATTTCAATTATGATTTTTATATTAATTCAAGTTTTATAAGGTTATGTTTTACAGTTATAATATGACATATTTAGTTTAGTGTCATTAAAGACCAAGTAGGTTTTGGTCAGCAGTTGCTCTTATAAATTGTAATTGATAATTGCTTTGATGAAATATGTAAAAAATGTTTAAAAAAAAGATAAAATACAAACAAGTAATATAACATGTAAATGAAGCATATTTCTGGAAGGAAAGTAATTCTTATAAAAAACAGAATTTTTTTTTTTTCAGAATTTTTTTCTAAATCAACCCAATCCCTTAAATCATGGTTGTATTGGGAATTCAACATGGAATACATTTCCCTTTATGTTTTTCAGCCAAGTTCAATTCTTAATTTTTAACATGTTCAGCAATATAGAATGCTATATTCTAGATTATGTTTAAAGATGTGGAGCTGATAAAAATAAAACAGATCTTCCTTCACAAGTAGTCTCCCAGTTAAGCTAATATTTCACAAGAGTAACATATCAGAATCTGCTGCAAAAATACTGTTATCATTGCCCATGTTTATTCACTATAAAAGTTAGTTTTAAGACCTCATAATGGATGTTATGTGTGCCAATTTTGATATACTTTATTGTTCTAACTGAACAGATGGGGAATAGAGATAAAGTTTTGCCATACAATGATGTTTACACCTTTAAAATGCGTGAACAAAGATCAGAATTACATGGTGGACTAGTTAGTCTGTTGCTGAAGGAATATTTCTGAGCCATTCTTCCACTAACAAAAATTTGCAAGTGTTAGAATAATTGAAATTAATTCTGAAATAGAATTTTAGAATTCACTTTGATTCACTTTGAACCAATTAAAAAAAATGCTAAATTGTATAAAAAGCATCATTTTGTGGCCTTTTAAAAAAAAAAGCGCTTATGCAAAATCATTTGACTTGCTAATGCTGTCTTTGTTCAAGTAATGATATTCAAAAATATACTTCCTACTGGAGGTGGAAACCCCAATTTAGAATACTCGGTAATGAGAGGGCAACACTGGATTCCCTCTACAAGTGACTCATGTCCTGAACCAAGCTCTTTGGGATGCTCAGAAATTCTCAAGAAACTTTTAGCTTTTTGCAGGATCACACCACTGGTATGGCTCACCATAAAAATACCATTCACATATTACGTCAGCTTATATATTGCAGGCCATCATGTAGTTTCTTCTTTTTCAGGATCTGTTATCTAGAAGTAATTTTCAACCTGTTTCATATTTTCTGCTCTACCCCTCTCTTTTCCGTTGTTACTATGGACATTCATACAGTCACTTTTATTTAAGACCTTATCTGTTCCTTGCTTGAAGACACATATCCAAAATCAGAAGGGACTACCGTAGTCTTCACATTGGAAGATAATGTGGGAAGCTGGGCAGACTGGGAATGTTGCTGGTTTGAATAACCTTTAGCACTGCTGGCAAGAAGACACCATAAAGCACAAGCTGGAAGGCAAAGTCATGTCACCCTACAGCTCGTGCTCTCTTTCAGACTGTCGAGCGTCCAATACCTTTAGTGCTGTCCAGTCATCCAATGAAGCGAGCCACAAAGACATTATTCACTGATAAATGAGCTGCTGATGCTGTCAGCATCCAGTTTGCCATCCACACCTGCTGTGTGTTGGTACGGCAGCTAAATCGGTCATCCCAGTGCAGATATGGTGATGCTGGGCTGCACGAGGCTGGTGCAGGTAAGAGCTGTAAGAGCCACTACTCGCGCAGTAGGTCCCTTCATGGAGAAATACTACTCATTGCAGGCTGCTGTAGTGGATACCTGCCTTCACAGAGGTACGCCCTGCATCGCTGTATCTGAACTGAGACCGTTGTTTTATTCTGCTGCATCATCACTGTTTGCACAGAAAGCAGCTGTCCCATGGGACCAAATCCTGATATCCTTATCTGTAGATCCACAGCTGAAGATGGTGATCTCTGCTGCTTTAGCACACTGTTCCTTCTTTGAAACCGGGCTCGTGACAGTGTGAAATGGGATGCTGAGAAAACAGAGTACAAGCGGTGCCCAGAACAGAAACTCAGCACCGACTGTGCTCCCATCTGTTTGGAGCCTGGCACTCCTCAGCTGCAGGCATTAGGTTGCATAAGACACATTGGGGAAAAGCACAAATGGAGTCAGTGCAGTTAGCGATGAATATAAGAGAATAAATATTTGGGAATTTTCTCCTCCCCTAAGGACTCTTCTTCTTGCTGGGCCATCTCTTCTCAGATAATAAGAAAGGAAAAGGGATTGTGAAAACCAGTAATAGATCAGATGGACGTAATGGGAATTTCTGTGTCTCTGTGTTGCATTGCCTTTTAAAATTCCTATATTTCTTCACAACGTTACTTTATGTTGCTTTATTTACAGAAAAAGTGAATGTAGAAATTGCTTGATGGGATTAGTTCTGAGATCCTAGATCATATAATCTTTCATCCACACATTAGATGAAGTTCTAGTATTGAGCATGTTAAGTGTTTCAATTACAGTGCAGTGTAATTTTTAGCAAGAAGTCACCCCAGAACAGATGAGTACCAGTAACAAGAAGTAAATTAAATTAGCATAAAAGGAAGGGAGATCACAAATAGGCAATAAATAATCTTTCCAGATTCCAAAGCAACATTTAACGCTGAAATACTATCACTTTATCTACTATCTGCTTAACATGCCTGCAATTAATTAATTTAATATTGATCATTTCATAATGTGACCGAAGCATAGATTCCTCATGATAAATTTCTGAAAGATTGTTTTCTTCATAAATGTATACTGTACACAGTAAATGTAAATTTTGACAGCAGGCAACACCTGATGGAATATTTCTCATCCCTACTAGATTGCTAGTTTGGCCTAGGATGAAGTGTGGATACCATCAATCAATGACCCTAAAAAGCTTTTTTTCTGTTTCTCTTCCTATTTAGGTGAATTGTGTGTTGCATGTGGTATCATTTTTCTGTTGAATGCAGCATTAGATTCAATGCAGCAGAAAACAGTCACTGACACTTTGGCCCTGAATTGTTCTGATTTACACCTACCCCTGATTTAAATTACATTAGCAAGCTTCTGACATCAGCAGTTGAGGTGACTGCTGAGTGACTGAACACCTGCCATACAGTCCAGAAATGAGCTTAAAGAAGATAGGGTTAAAAATAGTCCTCAGCGCCACTGTGGATTTGGAGGCATCCCAAAGGGTTAGAAGCCCCAGCCCCTCCAGGACACGGCATGTGGTGCTTCCATCTCCGGACAGAGAGGGATGGGAAGCCCTTGCATACCCTCCCTCAAGGGAAAGCTTCGTTTCACTAAGCCTAGTCTTTGAGAAAAAACAGTTGCTTTTTCTAAGGTTTTATGATGCTAGTCCAGAATGTCCTCATGGAAAAATTAAGCAGCGCCCTGTTGGTCCCTGAAAAGAAAGTAGGCTTGGCTTCTATTTTTGTGACTACAGTCACTAAATTTATGTGAATAATTACCTGGAATTTCCCTGACTAGTATCTCCACTGATATGGGGAGCAGTTCTCTTTTCAAACATGTGTTGTTACTGTACTTGAACTTCTTCCAACTGTTCAATACTCTTTTGGGAAAGAGGTACCCGGAAATGCACATATTCTAGTTTTGGTCAGTAACAGAAGGACAGAGATAGAAAAAAAATTATTCCCTTCCTGCACTGTGATGGGATGTTTCCATATACAGAATTCATTATTGTATGGTCTTTTTTTACTGCCTCCTTATATTGCAAACTTATGTCTGGTCGAAATCACTTTTCTTGACTGGTTTTTTTTTTTTTTTCTTAACATCTCTTTCTCCTGGTTACTTCAGCCCTCTGGAAATACACAGCACAGATTTTCAATTATTTCTAACCAGACCACTTTCTTCAAAAGTTCAGTCACATTTTACCTTTCACTGTATTTCTGAGTCTTTCTTTTTTTTTTTAAACCGAATTTCATGAACATCCCAATTACTTTATCTTAGATCATTAGAGAAGATGGCAAATAAAACCTATGAGGGAGATTTTCAAAGGCCCACAGGTGAGAGATCCCCAGTTCCCTGTGGCATTTACTGAGACTTGGTGTATTGGGTTTACATGGCAAGGTTTTGGTAGCGGGGGGGCTACAGAGGTGGCTTCTGTGAGAAGCCCCTAGAAGCCTCCCCCATGTCTGATAGACCCAATGCCAGCCAGCTCCGAGACAGACCTGCCGCTGGCCAAGGCTGAGCCCATCAGCGATGGTGGCAGCACCTCTGGGATAACATATTTAAGAAGGGACAACAACAAAAACCAAAAACCCGCGCAATTGCGGCTGGAGAGAAGAGTGAGAACATGCGAGAGGAACAACTGTGCAGACACCAAGGTCAGTGAAGAAGGAGGGGGAGGAGGTGCTCCAGGCGCCGCAGCAGAGATTCCCCTGCAGCCTGTGGTGAAGACTATGGTGAGGCAGGCTGTCCCCCTGCAGCCCATGGAGGTTAACGGTGGAGCAGATATCCACCTGCAGCCCATGGAGGACCCCACGTCGGAGCAGGTGGATGCCCAAAGGAGGCTGTGACCCCGTGGGAAGCCCGCGCTGGAGCAGGGTCCTGGCAGGACCTGTGGACCCGTGGAGAGAGGAGCCCACGCTGGAGGAGGTTTTATGGCAGGACTTGTGACCCCGTGGGGGATCCACGCTGGAGCAGTCTGTTCCTGAAGGACTGTGCCCTGTGGAAAGGACCCACGCTGGAACAGTTCCTGAAGAACTGTACCCCATGGGAAGGACCCACGTTGGAGAAGTTTGTGGAGGACTGTCTCCCATGGGAGGGACCCCACGCTGGAGCAGGGGAAGAGTGTGAGGAGCCCTCCCCATGAGGAGGAAGGAGCAGCAGAAACAGCGTGTGATGAACTGACCGCAACCCCCATTCCCTGTCCCCCTGTGCCGCTCAGGGGGAGGAGGTGGAGAATAATCAAAAGTAAAGTTAAGCCTGGGAAGAAGGGAGGGGTGGGGAGAAGGTGTTTTAAGACTTGTTTTTATTTCTCATTACCCTACTCTGATTAGATTGGTAATAAGTTAAGCTAATTTCCCCAAGTTGAGCTTTTTTTGCCCGTGATGGTAACGGCTGAGTGATCTCTCCCTGTCCTTATCTCGACCCACGAGCCTTTCGTTCTATTTTCTCTCCCCTCTCCAGCTGAGGAAGGTGAGTGATAGAGCGGGTTTGTTGGGCACCTGGTGTCCAGCCAGGGTCAACACACCACACTTGGGCACATAACTCTTTTTTTTCCTATCTCTGAAAACCTCGTGTTATCTCTGCAGTGATCCCTATGCCCTTCTCCTCATCTCAACAGGACCTGTCAATCATCTTTAACTGCAGCTTCCCACTTCCACTCCAAGTCAATTTGAATTAATTTTACAAGTAAAGTTTCTTGAAATTGAAACCAGGAATTATTACACTGTCCCGTTCCCTTCATCCACTAACTCTCTAGTGCTTACTGAAAGGAATAATCAAGTTTGTCTGACAAGAGCTGTGTTTCTGTCTCATTCTCACACTGTGGTAAACCGCAATTGCCTGAGCCAGCCTGTGATAGGCATCTCAGTAGGGGGCAAGCAGTGGTGCTGCTCTGTGGGGTACAGAAATGAGAAGAACTCTTACGCATACAAGTTTCCAATAAATTAGCTGTACATCAGTGTTTCTGAAAATCTACAGAAGGCTTCTGTGTCCCTCTGTAAGTCTACACACAGTGAAGCTGTCATGGAGGGGAAGAAAGGGGGAAAAAAAGTCAAGAAAAGGACGAAAAGCTTCTCCATGGCTTTGAAAGTGATTTGAGTGGTTTTCTCCAGTCTCCAAGTATCTGGAGAGCAGCGAGATCTCTAGGTGCTCTAAACTCATCCTCCCCCCGTGATTATCTTGACTGTCTGCTGATGGACATCCTGTGGGCTGGGGCTCCCAGCTTACTGAATAGTTCCTAGCTGGTGCTGAGGAACTGAGATCCTGCTTGACATTGACGCAGCCATCATGGGCCTCATCTCCCGCACACCATCAATGCTCTACCTTAGAAAACACAGATGTAATTTCATAGATCATGCCTTAACAATGGTGCAAGTGCCATATAGTACTCCCAGGAATTATGTTTTTGGATGTGTGCCACATCCCATCATGATCTTGACTTCAGAAGATCTCAGCAAAACTGCAATATTATGCAGGGCCTGTGTCCAGAATTATCATATCTTGGTTTTACTGCACCTATTAAAGGATTATTTTCAGCTAGTAAGATACCAGGTTTTTAAGCTGTACACATGCTTATGTGATTATCTGGTTGATGCTTCCTCCTGGTTCTGAAAATGTGTTATTTCTTTTCCCTCTTCCCTGCTGGTGCCTCAGTCACCCAAGGATATTCAGTAAGAATGATTATTGAGGCAGTAGGCCTGTGCTGATTTACTTAATATCCCAAAATGCCTATCATGACTCATTTTTTATTTATTTTGCATGAGATGTATGGTTAGTGCTTTACAGTTAAGCATAAAGACTTATCTGCTGCCCCAAGACAACTGAAAATGACAAAACAGGAACTGGGACCATTGAAATGAATGTAACATAAATGCAAAGGGATTGGTTGCTCTCTGTAATTTCTATCAGTATTCCTTAGAATGGTTCTGTTTAAACTTTATTACAGTGTGGGGTAAGATCACAATCTCTTCATACTCTTGTTTTCAAATCAATGAAACTCCTTGTGAGTTAAATCAAGTTGTGTCTAGACCATGCTTTTCCGCACCAAATCTTCCTAATTACCTATCTACCTACCTATCTTTGCTCTATTGTTTGCTCATCAACTGTGTGATGAACTACCTTACAAATCATATAATGTGACTGCAAAATAGAGGAAAAAACACTTACGTACAATCTATTCCCATACTGAACAGTCTGGCTGGTGTGTGATAGCTGAGAAATTTTGTCATGTGTCACTAAGCACCAAAGCTCCTGAATGGATGAGGATGGTTTTTGATAGGCCCCAGTCCTGCAGCCTAATGTTTTAAGCAAGATGCTATGGTTGGGCAAAGGTCTGTGAATGTGGTGGTTTGACCCCGGCTGGACACCGGGTG
>WAAD01033658.1:6714-17800 GCA_013389945.1 Fregata magnificens
TAGTATCAAGATTTGATAGTACAAATGTATATGCTTGTGATGAAGTGCAAAGAAAGTATGGATTGCTGTTGGTCTGTCCATTAGGTGTGATACAAGCACACATTGGCCTGCTATCAATGCACTTCCTTTACGCAAAACAAATTGGTAGATGTCACAGTGGATTTTTAAAGAGGAATGTTAAGCTTGCTAATGAAGCGATGTAGGGAATGTTTCTGATGAGTTCTCTCCAAAAGGGGGAAGGACAGCATGGGAAAAATGATCAATATGCACAGTTGGAAATGTGATAAAATTGGTCAACTANTTTTTGCATTGCCCTCACCTTATCCTTCAATAATTTCACAAATAAATTGAAAATAAGAAAATGTTACTCACAAATAATAATGCTGCTCTTCTTGATTAATAAATGAAACTACTTGAGGAAAAAGCTGCCACTCAACGCAAGTAACAGTCTAGATGTGACCCTTGAATTTTGCCCATTTTGGCAGGAAAGCAAAGACAGTTTAATATTTTGAGATGGGAAGGACACTAAACCACTAATTTAAGTGTGGTGTTGGCTCTCTAGAGTGTAAGTCATGATGAAGATGAGCAAAACATCTGCTGTGGGAAGGAGATAGAAAATGCAGATTTCAGATGATGGCAAATGNAAGGGGGAAGGACAGCATGGGAAAAATGATCAATATGCACAGTTGGAAATGTGATAAAATTGGTCAACTATAGTAGGGAGACAGCCTCTTTGTAGCACGGGAAACATGAGGCAGTAAGACGAAAGACAACAAAGGATATTAAGCATGTGGTAGCATGTGCTATTGGTTTTGTGACAGACACCTGGCCTTATATCTGCATAGCAGTCATGTCTTCATAGTGTCTGCTTCCAGCTTTGGAGGTAGTCTGGCAATATGAAGGACTGGGAGTAGAGACTTAAGATAATGGTTGGGAAAGAAAATTAATTAGAAACACTGCTTTAGTTGTGTTGAGCTTCATGTGTGAGTCATACTTCCACACACTGAACAGACAGGCCAAGACTTAATTTTGGAGAGAAGTCAAATTTGAAATAGAGAGGTAGATGATGATTGTTGTTTCTTACGGATAAAGCGTCTACAAAAATCCCAGTGAACACTGGAGAGGTGAGTGACAGCTTGCTGAAAGAATGAATAGAATATAAAAGGAGAACAGGAATTCAGAATCACAATAGCTAAAAGAATAGAAGAATGCAAAATTTTGGACAAAAAAGTTTTAAGTGGCTGGCAGACTAAGCAGGACGAGGGTGGAAATGTCATTCTAAGCTTTGAGCAGGAAAAGACTGTTCAGAAGCATAACTGGAAAAAGCCCTTTATCTATGCCACACTGAGATGTTTTATGCTGATCTGGGAAGAAACTGGTGCCCTAGGTCAGTGGTAAATGGAGCCCTTGGGCTCACTGCTGAAATCGCCAGTGGGGAAAGTATTTGCAAGTCATGAACTGGTCTAAAGCACCTCATTCATCTCTTAAAAGTCATCAGATAGTCTTTAGTAATTGCAGTGTCTTTAATAACTAAGATAAATTTTAAATAGGTCCTCCTAGAAGGTAGACTTGACTTTAAATCTGTTTCAAGAATATGTATTAGAGGGGAAAAAAATGTAAGATATCCTACAGCCTGAAGCAAGATACCTTTATCTCTTTTATTCTGACATATCCAAATATCTGCTGTGGATCTTTGGCACTGAAAAAACCCCTACCAATTTAGATAAAAGGTTTATGATTTTTTTTCTTCAGACGCTTTTAAGAAAATTAAGTACTTACTGAGGTAGTGGAAGTTTTTTAAATTGAGGCTTTCAGAACATATCTAACACTGAAAAAATAACAGCAAAAATGATTGTTTGATAGCTTTTTATAAAGCATTTAAATACGTTTGGTTCTGTTCCTGCACAGATAACTAGATAACTAGAACTTTTTCAATATTCACCAGGAAAGAACATTTGAGGAAGAGGTTTTGAATATTTCTCCACAATTTGACTCCAAAGGGTAGAGCTTCGAGGAAAACATTAAGGCACACTGGCAGAGCTCAAGGGGAAGAGTTTGACCCTGTCATGGCCTCAGCCATGTTTTCTCATGAAAAAGTCACTCTCCATTCCTAGCATTTTTTCATTGACAGAGAATGTATTTAAAGAAAAAAGTATAAACTTTTATATACATACAGAAAGTAGGATAAATATAGTATAAAGCGTAGTAGAAATACATTAGCCTATAAAAACTCTGCATGTGAAACAGTTTTGATTTTCAAATGCTTACAGTCCTTAAAGTTATTTTTTCTTAAATGTAAAACATATGCAAAACCATCTCCAAGAATAATTGTACATTTTTGCCTGAAATATTCATAACAGTTTTTCTTCTATTGAAATGTAGGGGGTATGTCCACCATATCTACTAGCCTGGTTTTTGAATAATTTCTTTTGATTGAAGCACTGTCTGGTTGTTTTCAAAACTATTTAGTTCTTCACACAGGAAGGCCTCAGGCTAATTTTTCAACGTGGTGAAGAATTCCTATTGTCTTTTTGGTATGGAGGGGATAATACACTGTTTAAAGAATTGGATTAGACCTGCAGAAAGCTTACAGACGTTGATGTGCTGATAAGTAAGACCATCTAAACTCTGCCTGGCAGCTTCATTACTCTTAATTCATTCTGATTTTCATCCAGCAGTGCTGACACTTTAACTTGGCAGATATTTTAGTCGTTTGCTAAAACTATCACCTGTACCTGTTGAGAAGAATCTGCTTTCTGTTTGCAAATATTGCCATAGAGATGCATAGCTGCATAAGATCTCAATATACAACAAATCATATAGACTTATTCAAATGCAAAATTGGGTGAAACTATCCATGGGAATAAGGAGGCTCAGAAAGTCTGGAGAAAATCCCTACAGACACTTTCAAAAATTTGGTTTAAATAGGATGAGGGAACCTAGAGCTGTAAAAAGGAAGAGGGATGGAAAAGCAATATTTGCAACCTGTTGAAAAAATTCTAAAATATTTCTTATGCCAAGTTTGCTGTTAGTACTGACTCATGTTGACAGCCATTGATAGATCAGAATTTGTGGATGCCCACAGGGTCAATTGTTGTTATATTAACATTTGGATGTCAGACTATAATTCTGTGTGACATGTGGTATTAAAGCTACAAATCCTGATCTAAGGAGCTTACAAACTCAAAAACGGTCCAATAATGTATGTCTCTTCCATGAAAGTTGAAAGACTTTCTTTGCCAGCAAGTAAAGCTTCTACTTTGATTCTAATGACTGAGAGAATCTGAGTATCTGGATTCTGGTTTTGGTAGTGGCCTTACTGCCTACCTACTTATATATAACACACAGAGTTCTTGCCTATAAAGGTAGTAATTGGAGGCATATGAAAAATACAGAGACCCTTGTCATAGGAACTGCTGTCCTCTAATAAACAGAACTGACTGTGATATAATTAGTTTCAGACAATTTGTTTTAGAAACACTCTGGTAGCTCACTAAGGTAAAAATTATATGTAATAAAGGGGATTTCTGGGGGGATTTCTTCCCCCCAGAAATGGGGAAGACATAAATATCACATACAGAAGCTTAAATGAAAAAGTTGAACTTTTTATTTTCAAGTTGCCTTGATAACCTGAGTTCAATTAAAATTATTTTGGAATTCTGTCAGTCAAGCAAATTATATTCCCATTGCATGTGTATTAATATATTATCATAAGATCTGACATTAGAAACTAAAAGATGGCTAAATATTTGCTGGTTCAGGATGATCCTTTGCCAATGCCTTCATAATCTGGCCTGAAGAACATCCATGACTTGACAGAAAATTCATACTGTGTGAAATGTCCATGAGGTTCCTTGACAGACAGCATGGTTATTCAAATGTGGGGGTTTTTTTTAGGGGGAGAAGGAGACGATGAGAAAACCATCTTTAACTTAGAAGTAACTTAAAAATCAAGCAAGCAAATGCTACAGTCTCTGCATCTTGGTATCCGAGTGGGTGGAATAAGTATTTTCTAAAGTGATTTTATATGAATGCTATCTTCCAGTTTGATGTCTTTCTCATTCCTTGTTTTCACAAGTTAAGACTAGTGAAAACTTACCGTATGATGGCCTTGACCTCATAAAAGAGTACCGTATCCAGAGAGAAAGCTGCTTTCACCAGTTTCTTCAATCTCTTATTTCAGAAGGGTGTCCTTTAGCCTACCCCATTTGCAGTCCCCTGTCAGAGACCAATGAATCGTATAGTGATTTCTTGTACCAAGAAGAATACTGTCTACACTGACCATGTGGTAGTCTCTAGTCAAGATAGGCAGTCCTGTTTGAATTGCCTGGTAGTTTTATAAGCCTTATCCTGGGAAGCAGTTCATATCATTAGCCTGACTGAACATGCTGTCAACTGATATGGAACATAATGTTTGAGCTTTGTGAAAAGAAAGGATGAGTTGTGGTGTGTCCTTGACAAAAAACGCCCACTCTTCCCTGGCATATTGCCTAATACTAAAAACAAACACAAAAGCATGTACATACCTGTCTAGGAATTACAGATATTACGTTTCTCATTTTGCTAGCACAATTGCCAGTGGCAGCTTTCCTGCAGGATGGTACCCTGAGAAAGGTACTTTGGATAGATGCCAGTGTAAGGCATCCCAAACGTACTTTGGAAATTTCTCTGTTCACTCTTTACAACAGTACCTGGATTTCAGTAGAGCTTCATGCTCTAAGGAAATACATTACAGGTGGTAATGGGAGCAGTGTGGACTTAAAAGAAAAATGGAGAGGAAAAACCTCTAGTATACTGAAGTCAAAAGATATTTCCATAAGTGGAAACTATTTGGTTATTGAGAAAAGAATGTGTAGCAGCAAATGTGCTGTTGAGTTGCCAGAAATCCTGTTTGCTTGGCAATAGCTTTATATTCATTGTAAATTAATGTAGATGCTAATGCTCCACAGCTTTAAATGAAATGCAAATAAAAGATAAAAATGACAGAAATATGTGCTATGCCTCATGTAGACTTATACCTTTAGAATCCAGTATTGCTCATGTTTAAAAAAAAAAGGGGGGGGGGGCGCAAAAAAAAAGACAAGTAAACATTGACTTTCTGTGAATGGAAGAGTCTTACTATTCTTTTGGAGTTGGGAGGGCATTTGGAAATACCATGCGTTAGCTGCCAGGCTCATTTTAAAAAGAAATCCAAACAAAAAAAACTTCATTCAGGCCTGAGACAGATCATGGAATAGACTCATAGAATAGTTTGGGTTGGAAGGGGCCTTTAAAGGTCATATAGTCCAATGCCCCCTGCAACGAGCAGGGACATTTTCAACTAGATCAGGCTGCTCAGAGCCCTGTCCAACCTGACCTTGAATGTTTCCAGGGATGGGGCATCTACCACCTCTCTGGGCAATCTGTTCCTGTGTTTCACCACCCTCGTTGTAAAAAATTTCTTCCTTATATCTAATCTAAATCTACACCTTCTTAGTTTAAAACCATTACCCCTTGTCCTATCGCAACAGGCCCTGCTAAAAAGTTTGTCCCCATCTTTCTCAGAAGCCCCCTTTAAGTACTGAAAGGCCTCAATAAGATCTCCCCAGTGCCTTCTCTTCTCCAGGCTGAACAACCCCAACTCTCTCAGCCTGTTTTCGTAGGAGAGGTGTTCCATCCCTTGGATCATTTTTGTGGCCCTCTTCTGGACCTGCTCCAACAGTTCCATGTCCTTCCTGTGCTGAGGGCTCCAGAGCTGGATACAGTACTCCACGTGGGGTCTCACGAGAGTGGAGTAGAGGGGCAGAATCACTTCCCTCGACCTGGGCGTTTCTTTTGTTGCAGCCCAGGATACGGTTGGCCTTCTGGGCTGCGAGTACACAGTGCCAGCTCATGTCCAGCTTTTCATCCACCAGTACCCCCAAGTCCTTCTCTGCAGGGCTGCTCTCAATTCCTTCATCCCCCAGCCTGTATTGATACTGGGGGTTGCCCTGACCCAGGTGCAGGACCCTGCACTTGGCCTTGTTGAACCTCATGAGGTTCACATGGGCCCACTTCTCGAGCTTGTCCAGGTCCCCCTGGATGGCATCCCTGCCCTGAGGCATGTCAGGCGCACCGCTCAGCTTGGTGTCTTCTGCATATTTGCTGAGGGTGCACTCGATCCCACTGTCTATGTCATTGATGAAGGTATTAAATGGTACTGGTCCCAAAATGGACTCCTGAGGGACACCACTTGTCACCGATCTCCATCTGGACATTGAGTTGTTGACCACTGCCCGCTGGATGTGACCATCCAACCAATTCCTCATCCACCAAACAATCCACCCATCAAATCCATATCTCCAATTCAGAGAGAAGGATGTTGAGGGGGACTGTGTCAAAGGCCTTGCAGAAGTCCAGATAGACGACATCTGTAGCTCTTCCCTTGTCACTAATGTAGTCACTCCATCATAGAAGGCCATTATGTTGGTCAGGCAGGACTTACCCTTGGTGAAGCCATGCTGGCAGTCTCAAATCACCTCCCTGTCCTCCATGTGCCTTAGCATAGCTTCTAGGAGGATCAGATGGGTATCACTTGAGTGAAGTATTCTGTTTAGAAAGCTTGGACAGAAAAAGAATGATTGGGAAGCAGCAATTCTGAGAAGGCTTAATTAGAATTTGAACAAGTGTAGGGAGAATAACCTACACTTGTACGTACATAAGAAGTATGGAAAGTGAATGCTTATCCCACAGTTTGTCCCTATTGTCCATCATAATATATCCAGAGAGTTTAATTTTTAAAAAAACACTTTAATTAAAATGAAAATAGTTACATAACAGTGTAAAAATTCATTTATTTAATTTATGAATGGATCTGGTCGCTGGTTTGAGAGAGCAAAAGAAGAAAGCAGAAATAGGTGGGATGAGGGAAAGCTCATAACCTACATGTCATCCTTAGGAGTAAAGGACACTGACAGTATCACATTAAAAAGAAATAACGTATGTGAAGGAATGAGCAGTTTCTCCACAATACTTTCAATTCAGGGAGGTGTGTCAGAATTTGAATGTATGTTTGAACATGTTTCTTTCTCTGAATAAAGAAACTTCCTCTGCTTTTCTCCATTTGGATGTACGAACTCTGACAACCACATTTCAATTTTATAAATAAATTTAAGTAACAAAGCACTGGAAAAATGTACCTGGGCTTTTGTCCTGTTTCTCAAAGAAAAGCAGGGAGGTAACAGAAGCATGTTGTGAACAGTGCGGTTAAGTAGCAACTTCATGGTTTTGCTACTTTACATTTTGTAACTGAATCCAAAACAGTCTTGAGTGTTCATCCCTAACTACCCAAAGAGAAGGTTGGGTAGCCCAGTTAAAGGGAATAACACACTCCTTTGATCATTAGAGACTCATAGGCATTTGAACAGCTGTCTGACCATCATTATTTCTTCCAGCCATTCTGGTTATCAAGTTGGAAATGGATCATTGCTTCATTTTGCATCACTTCACAATTTATAGTGATAAATGTTTTTTAATGGTCAAAGATGTCAGGCTATAATAATCAAGTGGAAATATAATGAATTGGGGCAGTGAGCTTCTAGGCTAGGACTCCTAAGGCAAAGGAAAACAGAAACACTATTAAGTATATGTCCTTTCGTTGTCTCAGTGAAATAAAGCTGCCTGCTGTCCTTTCCATTTTACTTTGATTGCCAATTAGTTTCCAAATTTTATTTCTATATAATCTCTGATTTTGTGAACAGAGTTAGTTCTGAATTAAATGACCAAATCTAGGTATGTCTGAACTTCAACCTCCGGGCAGCACGATTGAACTCTTTGGTTGGACTATTTCCAAAAGCGATATGAAAGAGACGCTGTTTACTCTGTGGCATGCTTCAGCGTTACCGTACTAAAATGCCGACTATGGAACCAGTTTCCATGGTGTTTCTTAGGTGGTTACCTTTCTCAAAATAACTAAGCTTAGCTCAGTATCCAAAGTTACTAAGCAAGGTCCTGACATTCAGATGCTAAAAGCACAGCTTCACATAGGTGAGTTCAAAAAAGATCTAAACCCAGTATTCCCTGGACCATCCAGCCCAACTGTACAAACTAATTGTCAAACCTATTAAGAGTATAAATTCCCAGCCTTTTACCTCTAGTCCCACTGAACTCCTTGACTGATTATAATTCCAAATACTTTTACTTAACATCTTCCTCTTTTTCCAACACAATAATTAGATTTCTCTGTCTCTACTGAATTCTTGACTGCCATTTAATTTCTGGAGCTAAATTTTGAAACAGAACAAAATGAAGCATCTTAACTGGTGTTGGGTTGAACAGTTCAAGATCAAATCCTTGGTTTATGGCTCCTCTATTTCAATTTCCTATAGGTAAATCAAAATATTAGTGCTAGAATTACTCTAACGGTGCTACTGTCATTTTTTCAGACCCTAAATCTGAAGAATCTAAAGAATACTTGATTCTAGAGAAATAGAACTGAATGCCACAGAAATTTTCTCCCAAGATTAGGCTGTCTCTAAATTTCCCTTTGTCAGTAACTCCTTTTCAAATTGTAGTTGTTACTGAATAAGTACCACTCCTACATCTCTTATTCAAAAGATAAGCCAAAAGGTATCAATAAATGTGTAATACTTCATACTGCTTAGCCTTTTCCTATTAGGATCATCGCCTACTAATGGTGGCAGGTTCCAGGAGAATGATAACATCCTACTGCTCTCTAATCATTGCAGTTATGTTTCAGAGCTCCCGTTAAGCATAAAGTCAGAATCTGTACTATTTGAATACTCACAAGCAGTGTCCTTTTTCAGAAAACTTTTTCAAATAATTGTCTGTTTATTTCTTACCTTCAAAAAAGTTACTTCTGTTAACTCACAGAGCAAGAGTAGAACAGAATACCAGAGTACAGCAAATAAAATATATTTATAGTTTGTTTTCTTGTTTTAAAACTCTCTTAATAGTACCTATAGTAAAAAGACAATGTCCTAGAATCAGATAATAAAAGGAATAAATAAGTAGGCAGAGAAAATTCTAAAAAATATATCGTAGTGAGCTCATTACAATTTGATGAGCAGATCATTGGCTTACCAGACTGTGGCTTGATTTGATGCTGTTATTTTTATCTTTCTAAAAAGTCAAAAGATGTTGACCACTCACTGCTCCTGTGAAATCGGTGGGAGCTACAGATATTTAGCATCTAGAAAAGTCCCTGTGGTTCTCAGAATTTCAAATTCTGTATGGAAAACAAGTTTTCCTTATATTGTGCATTTGATAATAAAAATGTTGTAGTTACTATAGCCAAATCATCTTAAACCTTCAGAGATAAATGACCTACGAAGTTCAAGTCACAGAATTGTTCATTTAGCTTAGTTGATGATTTTCCTGCTGAAATTATACATGAATGAACAGATGGCAAGCAATCCAAACCCCTGACTGTTAGTGGACTACTGTCATTCCAGATCAAGATTGCAGTTCATTAGCACAGAAGAAATAATCTTTTCTCTCTGTAATGGGACATCTTAGTATCAGGCCTTGATCAGAAAGATTCATTAAACAGGAGAAGTGGGAAAAGGAGTTGCTCTTGATACTAACTGTTGATATTGAAGTGTAAGGCCTAATGGATATAGTAGGGGACTTGGGTTCTGTTCTTGAATTTGCCACTAAATTACTTCAGACAAGTGACTTGATCATTCATTCTTGATTCCTCCATCTGTGAAATGTGAAATTCTTCTCCAGGGTAGCATAAAATCTAATGAATACTTTTAAAGCACTATTAGCTTCTGAGGCCCAAAACAGTTGCACAGTGATATGTGTTGTGTGCTATGTACTAATCTGGGAAAAACAGACAGAACGGGAGCCTAAACTTAGTACGCTTTCTTGTTCAACAGTGGCCAGAGATAGCACAATGATGTCTGACAACAACAAATCTTTCAAAACATATTTTGCTTTATGTGTGCAGGGAAAGGAGTAGGGTAAAAAAAGCAGCGACTCTGCATGGATAGAGGCAAGAGGTGGACTGCTTTTTTCAAGCGTACATATAGGTTCAGATTCTGCTTGTTTGAGCAATCCCGATTTTATGAAATAGCAGGCAGCAGAAAATGGGACCTCTGTGAAGTGGACTGTTTCTCAGTACAACTCAGTTCCCACAGATGTTGAAATCATCACAGGACAGTTATGAATCATGTACAATAACTGCATTATGAGATGGAGGAAATGGCAGAGGTTGGATTGGAGAGGAGGAGGGATATTTTTCAGATGAAATTTAGAAGGTGTTTTGTAGTGAGGAGGTTACTGTTATTGGAAGTTGTGAAAGAAAGGTAAAGCAAGGATTATTGCTGCTTCCTTCACGTGGACTTTCTTTTTTTTCTTCTTCACTGTGATGTGTGGAGGCTTCATGAAAACTCTAGTGGGGTGGTATATTTTTTATGCAAACTTATTTACGTTAAGAACTTGAACAGAGGTTAAATCAAGGGGATGTTTTAGTGAAGATTTTCTGTCCTTATGTGCTTTAGCTTTGATTATTCATATTCTCAGGAAGAGAACTATGAACTAATTTTTCATTGGTGCCAGGAAGTATAGGAAAAAGATCCTTACTCTTTTATATATTTTGGCTGAATTTCTTTGCAGCCACTGCAGTATTCAGTTCCAAGGTTGCTGTTCTTTAGCAAGTTAAGTATTACTTCAGAGGTGAAGTTTTAGAGATGAAGTTTTAGAGGTGCTACAAGTAGGAGCTTTTGGTGAAACAGAGGACAAAGTGAAAGACAGATGTTCTGTAGGACACATCCTTGGTGGATATAACTGGGTCCAGCATCTCTGAAATTGGCAGAAATATGATGGGTTTACAAATTAGCAGAAAAATGNGCTAGCAAGCATAAAATGTCAGGAGTTTTCAATCCTTGTACTCAGAAGATCAAAAAAAAGAAAAAAATCCATATTTTATGGCATGCTATTACATGATTTGGTGTGTTTTTGGGGTTTACAGTTTCCTCTCAGCATCTGTTGCAGGTCTTACCTGTTATCAAGGAATTTCTGCTAGGTAGGTCATTGATATCTTTTGGAATGGATACTACCTCGTATCTTGGTGGAACAGTTGGAGTTACCCTTTTAAGGCCTG
>WAAD01033658.1:22436-37581 GCA_013389945.1 Fregata magnificens
TTGTTCTACCTTTTCCCTTATTAGAAGTGTAGAAGCATAACATTGCCAACCTGTAAACATTTTTTGACTTTTAGACATAATATGCTCCAGAATCACTAGATGGCATCATAGCAGGCTGGGATAGAGCTGTTGCTTAAATATAGTTGCCTTGCCAAGTGAAAACTGGTAAAGGGGTAGGCTTATTCTGTGGATAACATTGTGAAAATGGAAAGTGATATATAAATATCTAGTTTCCTTTCTAAGTGAATTGGAATCATTAAAAATTACATGAATGAGCTGAAATCCCAAATCAATAGAGATATATTAAAAGATGACTAATTAAAATTGATTGAGACCAATATAAGATTTCCAATTTTTCTTTACTAGATTCTTTTCTTATCCCTTGTGTGACCTGGGGCTGCCTGTATTCATCTCGTATCATTTGTTCCTAATTTTTTTTCCTTGTGAAGTTATTCTTGCCAAAGTAGCCACAGAAAAACGCATCGCTCATAAAGTATTTCAAATTTTTCTAAAATGATCAGTGAATCTACAATTTTTCCTTCATCTTCTGCTGAAAACATACTAAAAATGCACTTTTTCAGGCAATTAGACAATTGGTTCCTAGGTTTCTGGTGGAAATTCCCTTGCTAATTATATAGATGTCTGAAGAAGGCTGCAGCTCCCTGCACTAAGGCTTTAAGGCAGTGGCCCAAGGCTTTGCCGTCTGTTGTACAGGTGTATGATATAACCTAAGGCTATAGGGAGAAAACAAAAAAAGCTCAGAACTCAGAGCAGCACTAGTAAATTAATTTGCTGGACTATTGTGAGATTGTAGATACCTACATTTTAATCCTGGATTTTGCTTTGATGCCTACAGAGTGAGTTTACTTCTTATTTTTGCATTTCTTTCCCCATATGTGGAAAAGATGCTATTTTTTTTTTCTTATATGCAAGAAATGCTGTTCTGAAGAACAGAATGATTCTCTATGTGTTTCAATGCATATATGTGTGCACGCCTGCATGTGCCCATTTGGGTATGTGTATGTTGGTATATTGATTTAAAAAAATATTTTCACTTAGACAGCATTCATGCATTCTGATTAACAGACTTCAGATATCGGTGTAGGAAAATGCTGCTGGAAAGAGATTCGCACGTCGGTAAGAAAACTGGCACATGTGTCTGTGTTCCACTGCTCAGGACTATGACTAGAGCAGAGTTAGCTTTTCTCTTGCTTTTCTGTAACTAATGTCAGTCGCATCAGTATTGAATTGCATTAGCATAAATGAATTGGAAACTTAAAAAGAAAAGCAATTCAGGATTTTTTTGAAAAGTCCCTGAAAGGAATAAATCCTGATGTAGTCTGACATGGTGAGATGCATGTAGCCAGTAATGACTCTCAGACATTTGCTTCAAGCTTCTATCATGTATTTCTGGATCAGTCAAGATTGGTTAAAAATTTAAAGCCATTTTCCGTGTTCATGAAGTTTAGAATCTATGTTAACAAAAATCACATGAACTCAAAAGGGGGGTGTGTTTATGGGGACTAATTAAGTCAAAGGTCTGCCATGCTTTGCAGTATATCAAAGCGATTTGTTTTAAATGCTAAGTCTGGAACTTTTTTTGGTTGAGGGAAAATAATGCAAATTTTAGATGAAACATTTATAACTAGAATCAGGTTTTGAGCTTTGATGTCAAGATGCATTTTTATGTCTATGTTCCTCCATCACAACAAAAGTTTGCCATTGTTTTCAGAGCAGTTTCTTCACTTTTGCCACTCCTTTGCAGCTAGAGAAACAGTAAGGAGGACGCACTGAAACTGCCCATTTTTCTGAGTGCTTCGGCAATCTGTGCAGGAAAATTTTGTCTTGCTTTAGTTTCTTTGCTGAAACGGTTAGAGAGTTCTTTCTGTGTGTGGCTGGGAGGAGAGAGGGGAATAAGAAAAGAAAGGCTCCCATATGTCTTTAATCTCCTTATTCTTCCTTTCTTGATTTTCTATTCTCTGTTGTTTCTTCAGATTCAGAAGAATCTTGTCTCTTAACAGGCTTGTTCATTTATTTTAGCTGCAAGCAATTTCAAGTCAAATCCCAAAGTACTCGCTAGTCTCTCTTCCGTTTGCACGCTGTTCCTTTTGACAGTGAACTTCATTTCTCTAAGTATTTTTCCTGTGTGAGGTAATTTTTCTTCTTAAGAAAATCTTACACTTACTTTAAGTTGCACTGGAAATTGATAATATAATGCTCTTGCTTACAGTAATCATATTCCCCATGTGGGAGTAGCTAGTAATTTTCAAGGAAAGGTTTGCTCTTTAACTTTAGTAACTTAAAGTTTTTTAAGGATGTAAATTAGGTCTTGGCTCCTATAGGAACTCTTCTAGATTCTATATCGTCAATTCTAAGTGTTTGAATTGCACATTCAAATTTAGGTTTCAGTGAAATTTTTTTTATATTTTTTACTTTGAAAAGTTTCTTTTCACTTGTTGTTGTGGTAGTGATAGTAGAAATTATCTTTGTCTACTATTATTTGTCTGCCTGCCTTATTTTACATGAGTTGTTGAATTTCAAAATCTCTCACAGGAGTATGTAAAGTGCCTTGGATATTTGTGTGGTTTTTGGAGAGCGTTGGTTGGGATGGCAGCTGGGTAAATCTGGCCTATGATTTCCCATGTGCATATCTGTGGGATACTTATGTGCATCTGTGCATATTGCACAGATGGGATTAATGAAGTCTCAACAGGGAATGGGAGGTTTTAGGGTGAAAATTTCAAAGGTGCCAGGTGACTCCAGAAAGGTCTTGGAATAGTGGGTTCACTGAGCGTCAGATTTTTTTTTTTCTTTTCATATCATGACTGGACTGTGAATCTAATCCTTGTTATCTATTCAGCTAGGTCTCCTGACCACTATTCATATGCCATCTTGGAATATAATTTCACAATTGATGTTTTTGTTCCAAGTTTTGTGCTTGTGTTGAGTGTGCACCCAAAATATTTGGTTTTAAGCAATTTCTCTTTTCTCCTTGGAAATTTTGATATATGAATAACTGTTTTGCTTTGTAATGTTGTTTTTTTTTAACTGAGGTTTCATCTGCTAATGAGAAATTATTTTGTCTCTCACTGCTTTCCCTTTGTTTCTCAGGTAACTTTTTTCCTGCTGACTTTATAGTGTGAATAAAAAAAAAAATTCTTTCACTTTGGCTAGACCTTAACAGAATATTAGAACCGAAGTCCTTGGTATCACATTTTCTGTATTTCTTTTTAACTAGGTCATCGTATCACAACAGGCAGAAAGATTCACAAATCATTCTCCATCCAATCATTTCTCATTTAAACCACTTCTAATTCTCTGATGAGGTCTTCAGCAGTGAAATGGTAACTAGAACTAGTTCGTTCTTTTTGCTGTCTTTTGGTAGTTTACTCTGTCTCCCACATCTGGCTCAAGTTCCAGTACTGAGACTTAAATCATGTTTGCTTCCCCTACTTTAGATTAATCTTTCTACTTTTTCATGTTTTCTCCTTAAGTTTGAGAGAGACCTCTTTATCTCTTTCCCGTTGGGCCAGAGCTTGCTTCTTTTCATCGCTTTCATCAGATTGTTCCTCCTCTGTCAGTTTTCCCTTGTGCAGCAAGTTATTCCAGTCATGAAAAGAATTTTTAAGTCTTGCTTTGGAAGAAGTTTTCAAATATTTGTGGATTGAAAATAGTGGGGAAAAAAAATCAGAAATTCTAGAAATATTTTTCACCCCTCAAAAACAAATGCAGAGGGAGGTATGATACATTTGGGAAAAATAATTTGGAATGTCATGATTGTTTGAGAATTTTCTGAATTTGCATGCTGCACACAAATAATTATGAGTTTATGGAAACAGTATTCTTAGAAATAATATGTTCTGAGAACAGGTTCATGAAAACTGCTGTGTAGACTAGAGAGAATTTTGACATATATCACTGTTTTTTTCACGATCAGCCTTGTATTGATAATACCCAAAGAAGAAATTTGACCTTTTCTTTAAGAACTTCTTGTGGGCAGCTGAATGGAGGAAAAACAGTAGTATGGTAGTTCATGTGAGTGAAAGCAAAAGTTCACACCATTTCTAATAGTAGGAATGTAGTTTGTCCTATTACACTGGAAAAAAACCCCTTTTTTCTGGAAAGGAAGAACCAAGCTAGTTCTCTACTTTTGAGCAAAGCCAAATGTTATAAATGTTTGCTAAGTCTTGCATGACTATTAGGAGAGAAAACTATTCTGAGAGCTTTAGAAGTCTCTCTTTAGGAAGTCTTTTGTTTCAGTTTCAAATAAAGTTTAATTACAAAAGAAATCTTGACTTCTCCCTTGAGTATTTTCTCGCAATAATCTTCCTAATGTAGCAGTCCTCTTACAAATAAGAAATGCTCTTGGTTTTGGAGCATGTGGATATTTATTGAAATGTGCACACTCCCAGTGGGCTGTTCAAAATATCTTTTCAGGGATGAAAATTGATATATTTGTGAGGCCTGGCATCTGTTACAATTGGATATTTGCAGTTTGTGTTCCCTTGATAGCCCTCAAGAGATAATGGAGAAGACTTCTTTTCCTTTTTTCTTTGTGTGCATCTCTAAATGGATAGTACGTTACAAATATATTGTTGCTAGCAGTCATTGTTTTGCTGTCTTCAGAATTATTGCATCCATTAAAAATGTAATAAATGGTAGATTGGTAGTTACACTTTATATTTTTGCTTCAATATTTCTTGCACTCGGTAGCACTTGCAGTAACTGGTATCTATTCCATACCAAATAGTATCTGTTATTCTGGAAAGGCAGAGCTTCAGTGGGTGTGCTGTGTACATGACTGTGAACTTTAGGACACAAGAAATAGTGCTATTTTCAGAACCACTTGGAGACGTCAGTCATCCTCATGGTTAAATCTTATATCAAGGCACCACTGGAAGCGGTTCAGTCTCTAACTGTTCATCTTGTGCTCAGTAGCCTTTAGTCCCTATGTTTGGCCAAGTTGCCGTGCTCTACATACCCTTCTCAGCCTTTGTTCAACAGTGCTAACAAAGACTGAATCTGAAACATTTAACAAAGCAGCCTTCTTACTCTAGTGCTTCTCTAATCACCTGTGCTCTGGAAAGCAATGTACAGATCAAAAATTTGAATGGTAAATGTGTAGATCATCACTTGATACTTAGCTTCAACCTTCAGAAGAATCTGGTCTGTGAAGATTGGGTAAATATTAAGGTAGTTCAGAGTGAACACCATGGCAGATTTCATTGAATTAAAGAGGAAACCACAACTCTTTTGTCAGAATGTGAACAAGATCTTTGAAGAATGTAATACACTTCCCTGATGTTGTTGAGTATTTTCCTTTTCTTGTCTGACCTGGAAGATAGGTGAGAGGGTGATCACAACAGACATTCAAGTTTTTGGGAGAGACTGGCTGTGATTGTGAGGTGGGCCTTCCTTTCTTTTATAGGAATTAACTTCCCTTTTCTCCCTTTTCCTCATCTTATTCTCAAAGGTGAGGTCATGCTGTTCCCCTCACAACAACGAAATAGTTGTAATTAAAAAATGAAAGGACATTTTTATTTTTGGATCTGAGACAGAAATTCAGTTCTTGGCTATATGCCTTGTTCTTCTCTGTACTTCTGTAAAGTTACACCTTTGTTAAATCTTATGAATGGAGTCCATATCGTTATGCCAAGTGCCAGAGATGCTTTAAAAATGTGTAACACTTCCTCAGTTTCTTGACATTGAAATGTGTGTTCAAAGAAGTCTGCTAAGCTATGTTCCCAATGCAATTTACATATTAAAAAGAATGTGTCAGTTCTCACATTAGTATGTGCAAACGGGTACTTAAGGGCACAGATGACCCCGTGCATCCCAATTCAGCACTATCCTAAGAACTGCATATCTTGTGGTCTGCCTAGTAGGTTGTACTTATACTTGAGGATTTTCTGTGGACATTTGATTTATGGGTACTATACATACCAAATGAAAAATCATTGTGGATCATTATCATTATACCATTAAGTGGATAAGTGAATATGTAATTATGGTTTTCTTCAGGGAAAAATACTTCACAAGATACTAAAAAAAAGTTGAAGTCTTTTGTATTTTTATTTTCGTTTGAGTGATTAAGATGAACAATCTTTGACATTTATAATAAATCATGGAATTGCTGAAGGTTGTACAAAAAGATTTGAAATCTTGATTGGAATGTCAGTGCAAGATTAGAAATTGTGTGTACATATTAGGTGGAGAAATGAAATTTTGTTGAAATACCCTGTTTCTGAAATGCTTTGAGTTTACCCCACTTTTCTGGAACAAGCTCTCCTCATTTTATTTTTTTGTGGTGGCCAAGTTACTAATCTAGTAAGTAATCTACTAATCTAGTAAAGTTGGTGAACGAATTTTGTCTGTTTAATGCCATGGTCTGCATTTACCTTGGTAAAGACTGGTTATGAACATGTCTCTCTAGCCCAGCAAATATACTCTTCATTTTTCTTCACTCAAGAAAACAAAGAAAATGCCACCACCCTGAAATTTTGTATTTGTGCAATTTCCAATTAAAAAAGTAATTCACATTGTTTTATTCTCTTTTCAGTGAAGAAGTACATTGGATTTTTTAAAATTCAAACCTCTCCCACACATAGAATACAGTTATTCTCTGATCCAGGTGTATAAATGCGATCTCAGTTCCTAGAGACTTTAGGATTTGCATTGTAAGGTAATAATCTGTGTTGAGTCTTATAATAAAATGTCCAATTATAATCACTTAAGAAGGTAAAGCCTTCTGATAAAGGGCCTTGCCTACTGAGAACTAAACCTCCAATGATTTCACAACCTCCCTGATGACTGTTTAAGAGCATAAAACAAATGAACAAATTGATTTAGGTTTAGACATAGGAAACATTATGTATGTGGTGGGGGATTAAATCATTTGGTATGAAGGCAAATAACATCAATTTTTAATGTTGCTTACTGTGTAAAATATGGCTTTTAAGCCACCTTTCCATTTCAGATCTAAGTAATAACATTTCACAGCATCACAGAATGGTTGAAGTTGGAAGGGACATCTGGAGATCATCTTGCCCAATCCCCCCTGCTCAAACAGGGCCACCTAGAGATGGTTGCCCAGGACCATGTCCAGACAACTTTTGAATATCTCCAAGGAGGGAGACTCCCACCACCTCCCTGGCCAACCTGTGCCAGTGCTTGGTCACTCTCACAGTGAAAAAGTGTTTCCTGATGTTCAGACAGAACCTCCTGTATTTCAGTTTGTGCCCATTGTTTGTGGTCCTGTCAATGGGCACCAGTGTAACTTGCACTCTGCCTTCAGGTATTTGTATACCTTGATAAGGTCCCCCCTGAGCCTTCTCTTCTCCAGGCTAAACAGTCCCAGTTCTCTCAGCCTTTCCTTGCAGGAGAGATGGTCCAGTCCCTTCATCATCTTCATGGTCCTTCATTGGACTCTGTCCAGTCTGTCCATGTCTCTCTTGTACTGAGGACTCCATGTGTGGCCTCACCAGTGCTGAGTAGAGTGGAAGGATCACCTCCCTCAACGTGCTGGCAATACTTTGCTTGATGCAGCCCGGAATACCATTAGCCTTCTTTGTGGCCAGGGCACATTGCTGGCTCACGTTCAACTTGGTGTGCACCCAGGTCCTTTTCTGGCAAGCAGTTTTCCAGCTGGTTGTCCCCCAGCCCTGCACCATGCATGGTTTTTTTTCCTCCCTAGGCACAGGACTTTGCACTTACCTTTGTTGAACTGCATGACATTCCTGTCAGCCCTTTTCTCCAGCCTGTTGAGGTCCCTCTGGATGGCAGCACAACCCTCTGGTGTATCAGCCACTCCTCCCAGCTTTGTGTCATCAGCAGACTTGCTAGGGTTACATGTTGTCCCATCATCCAGATCATTATTGAAGATGTTGAACAGTATTGGACCCAGTGTTGATCTCTGGGGTACACTGATAGTTACTTGCCTTCAACTAGACTCTGTGTCACTGATTACCACCCCCATTTGCGTCTATATTGTCCTCTGCTACCTAGTAGGAGCCCATGCAGTGTGCAGGGAGGGGCAGCACACTAAGTGCATATTTTTATAAAGTAGATTCTCTGAACTACCACAGTGAAAGAGAAAGGAAATTCTGTAGCTGCATGCACATTTTACATACACTCAGGACTGAAGGACAGAAAATGATTTTAATGTACACAGGGGACAGGTAGTAATGTGTTTACAAGATATCGAGTACCTTTCATTTTTGTCAAAATTTCACGTTCAATTAGTGCAAGTGGTTTAAAAATCTGTAAACATTCATAGAATTTTAAAGCTTGCAGTACTGTAGCTCTGTTTTATAGTCAGTCCCTCTCTTCTTTTTCTTGTATATAGTATTTGGCAATTTTTTTGCCTCATTGTTGAAGAACTATTTCAAAAGACAGTTTTTATAGTCACCAAGACAGTTAATAATACATTTAGGCCTGTATGAAATGCAAAGGTAAGCAAATCAAGTACAGAAATGGGATGGTATTAAAGGCAATACAGAGGTAGAGTCCATAAAACGTTAAATGGGAGGACGAATGACTAGGAAGCATATGAGAAGGAAATGAAAATTTTATGTGCAGTCACAGATGGAAGGCTTGGGGGAAGGGACAGGGCATAATGACAGTTTGATAATTAAGGCTGAACAACAAAGGTGGCAGGTTTGAAATAGGAGGTCAGGGAAGCCGTGTATGAGGCAGAAATTCAGGGTAAAAGTATGGATCTCTTTGTGAGGATTCATACCAGGAGGTATATATACAGCTATCTGAAAGGCTCCTTGCCCCCTGAGAAACAAGGAAAGAAAAAAATAATGCCTTCTTAATTCATAAGCAGACTATGTTCTTCAAATACCATGAAGTTCAAATCAAAATGAACAGTGGGAGGATCAGTCCCAGCACATGGCTTCTTTAGTACTTAAAAATTCAGTAGCAGTTGAGATTTGTAATTCCAGAGAAATGAGTTCAGCCAGCTTAAGAATGTAAATTGCATGGTCTTTTTTTGACTCTAGCTCTCTCTATTAGCCCTTAATGCTGTCAGTTTAGGCCATGTCACACTTTCTATGTGCATTTAGAAAGGCCCACTGCACTCTAAATTATAACAATGTATTTCAGAAAAAGAATCCATCTCTGCAATGATTTTCCAATAATTCTAATTTTGGCAGGGGCATTCTTTGGGAATTCATTATCATACTGAATTCTTTCTGTAAAAGGAAGTAAGAAAATCATTTATCTCTGTTAAGATAACAGAAAGAGCCTTAAGCTTGAATGAAGTCTTAATACTTTGAAGACGAACTTTGACTTGCATATGAAAATAACAGACATCTTCAAATCCATGTACAAAAGAAGACATTCCTCAGCTGACACTGTAATTCAACTAGTGGTAGATATATAGTGGAGTAGTGTTTACTTCAGCATGTGACTTCTAAGCAAGATATAACACTTGTGGGAAATTAGACCTTATTCAAAGCCTTTTGAAATCAATGAGAGAGATCTCATTCAGTTGATGAATGGTTGAGTTCTTATTTTTGCAGATCTGAGACAATACTTTACCTCCATAGCATCTCTCTGCTTATAGATCTTAGAGCACTTTACAAACTTTAATTAAATGAGTTCAGGCATAATTTTGGCAAACGTTTTAAGGAATAAACTCATTCAGCAGAATACTCAACTGGAAAGAAATGTAGGGAATGTGAACAGAGGGTTGATGTTTTAAATTAGAATGAGGGCTTGTTTGTAATTAGCATTATTTGCTCATCTCTGCTGGCAGAGAGTTCTACTATACTTACAGTTTTTCTGGTTTGTTTTTATTAGAGTAGTGGTAGCACACCAGAATCCCCAAAATTATTTGTTTCTCTATTGGCAAATTCAGTAGAATTCTGCTGTCATGCAGCCTCTCATCCCCACAACTTTTTGCACTTTTTTTACTATCAGGTCATTTCAGAAATTCTTTTTAAAGTATATTCCTACAAATATTTGCTTAAGAGGTTACTAATCTGTATTAAGAAATATCAGTGAGTGGCTGGAATTGAGTTGAAATCTCCAAAGCTGCATTTGTCAACTGTGAGACTGCAGTAGTTGCAATCCAGCTCTACCATGTGTTGAGTGAACAGGACAAAAGTGTTGTCTTCTCTGGGTTGCTTCTAATCTAAATAGCAGATGAATAGCACTGAGTGTGGGAACACAACTTTATGCTGAAATAATACTAGTTGATTTGATAGCAGTACTAGTTTCAATACAGTGACAGCACATCAACTATTAACAGAAATTAGTGATTCCAGAAGCCCTGAAACTAAAAGGATCAAAAGAAAGGGAGATAGTAACATAATGTGCATTATATCTTTCTAGAAGCTTAGTGTTATACTATACCCACACTACCCACTCTTTTCTTAGACAAGAGGAGCTTGTTTGTGTTCGTTTGATAAATTATGGGAAACTTTCCAGTTATTTGTTAATGTTCTAAATCCCAAAGTCTTGAACAACATACGCTGAGTTCTCAGTTATTAGTAATTCACTGGCATGCATCAGCATATCCGTATTGTTTTTTATTGGATGGTTGGCTGAAGTTGGAGGTTTTTTGTATTAGATGGATAAGCTTGAACTCCTTGTAAGCTTAACCCTTCATTCTTACAAGCCCCATACAGCCATTTTTAAATGTTGTTTCTAATGGAACTTTAAATACTTCCTTTTGGCTTTACTACTTATGAAAAGGAAAAGGCAGGTAGATCAGGAAAGCAGACAAAAGATTAAGTCAGGAGGGTTACAGCAGTGTTGCATTTTGCATTCTGTGATACATTCCTAATATAGTTAGCTCTTACCTTGAAAATTGTAGTATTAATTCACAGTAATTCATCATACCTTGCACACACCATATTCTATGTAGTATTAAAAGCATTACACTTCTCGACACGTTTGCTTGTTTTGAAGGGATCTGAATTCCAGAGCCAACAGACCCTGAATGTTTCCATCTTCAGCACAATATTTCTAGCTGTTTCTTCCCTTCCAGAAGTTTTGGGCATTTTTTCTCCTGAATGATTAATGCCCTCTATTATTCTGATATTACAGGGATGAAAATGCAAAGCCAAGCCTGGTGCAGAACAACAATGACAGCTTTGGTTTTATCAGACATTAGCTTGATTTTAGTCAGCTGTAATCAACTACAGGTAATTTCCAGTATGTGCCCTTTAAACCATATAATGTCTAGAATCAAGCTGGATATTATAAATTAAATGAGAGCTGCTGTCTGAGGTTTGCTAATAGTGACGATTTCAGAAAAGAGAATACCAAAGCATGTTCTTAGTGGCAGAGCCCTGTATAATAATGAATAGTATAATTTTGCTAGTTATCTTTATTTTACATTTTCCTGAAAGTAAGCTATTCAAATGAAGTGGATTTTTTTAATGACATTAAGCTAAGAAATTTATGAAAAGTACTATCAAATACAGTATTGAAAACTCATACTGTGGTTAAATGTTAGGAAGACATGTAATCTTATTGTGGTGGTGTTCTTGAAGATTTGACTGGAATTTATATCAAATCTTATACTAGACTTTGTGATGATCTGCTGCAGAGAGGTGAATGTCATCACCTTTCTCAGTGACTGAGTAGTTTCCGGCTGCACAGAATGGTCAGATCTTGGGTTTTCAAGCAGATGGAGTGGGTAGGCTGTTGAAAGTACATTTACAGCACACCTGAGAAAGACTAAATGAGGAATCATTTCTGCCTTCTCTCTTCTGTAAGCACCAGTGTTTCTGATGGGGAAGTACACGAGGCAAGTACAGTACCTACAGAAGGCACCTTATTAGCTCAAAGCCATGAACAGGTCAGCCAAGACAAGTTGCATAGCATCACAGAAACCAGGCAACTTTTTCTTAAAGTTACTGTTGTGGTTTAACCTGGCAGACAGCTAACACCACACAGCTCATTCCCCCTCAGTGGGATGGGGGACAGAATTGAAAAAAAAAGGTAAAACTTGTGGGCTGAGATAAAGGCAATTTAATAGGACAGAAAAGAACAGGAAAATAATAAAAAAGAATATACAAAATATACAAAACAAATAATGCACAATGCAACTACTCACCACCCACTGACCGATGGCCAGCCAGTTCCTGAGCAGCAAACCCCTGGCCAGATTTTCCCCTAGTTTATATACTGAGCATGACGTCATGTGGTATGGAATATTCACTTTCATCAGTTTGGGTGAGCCATCCCAGCCGTGTGCCCTCCCAGCTTCTTGCGTAGTCCCAGCCTACTTGCTGGTGGGGTGGTGTGGGAAGTAGGAAAAGTCCTTGACTCTGTGTAAACACTGTTCAGCAGTAACTAAAACATCCCTGTCTTATCAACATTATTCTCATCCTAAATCCAAAACACAGCACTGTACCAGCTACTAGAAAGAAAATTAACTCTGTCCCAGCCAAAATTAGGACAATTACATATTCTCTCCATCCTGTGACTAGGAGATTTTTCTGCAGTTACCTAGCAAGAAGGTAAAAGTTAGTTATGCAAGAATCATAGCAAATGCCCATCTGGGCCAGAAAAGCAATGATCAGTCTGGCCTAATATTCTGTTTCTGAAAGGGCTCATGAGAGCCCTGGGGATAGGGAGAGCTACAGGAAGAGCGTGCCCAAACCTGGATGCTTTCAATGGTCCTCTCTCTTGTACTTGCCCCCTCATTTAGAATTTGGGGTGTTAGAATGTACATTTCTCCTATTCCTAGGCATATCAATGCCCAATAATTGTTGGACTTGCATAAATTTAGAACACAGATGCAACTATGGCATTGATATACTTTCTGAATTGACAAAGATCTTATTTTCTTATAAGTGATCAGTACTTAAAATAGATGGGGTTTGTTTCATCATTCACTTTTGCAGTGCTCAGTATGGCTTTTAGTTAGAGAATAGATGATAAATAATAATTTTGTAGGAATGTATTCCATATTTTCCTCCTTCCTCAATACTATTTTTTTTATTAGGAGAAATCAGATATTTAATATAATCAGAATTTTCAGTAATGTCTCACATTTTCTAAATATCTGGTACCGTAAGGGCAAATTCCCTTCCTAAAAACAAATGAGTCTTTTTCTGCTTATTTCAGGTACTTTTTTTTATCCTTCACATGTGTCCTGGTTTTGTTCACTCTGTTCTAATCTTTGTGTTGGAATTTATTTCACACAGTTTTCTCATCATAACTGAAAATGGCTTCACTTTGAGACCTGAGGAGTAATATGTGTCCCAACTGTAGGTAATGGATATGAGCTTTGACTTGTATTTTTTATTTTCCTTAACTTGAATGCCTTCTGAAGGCACTGACATGTCGTATTTTTGAAGCAGGCAGCTTGTTGCACTGATCCATTACCAAATGTTCCTGGATCAGGATGCTGCTAGAGAGGCATGGCAGGGAAATATGCAAGTTGTAGCTTCTCATCTTGAATAATAATAATTTTGAATTTGTATCCTGGTAAGTAATAATAGTAAAAAAAAAAAAAAAAATTATCTTCTGCAATGTTGATTCCTAAGTGATTTTCAGAAGCATCTTCTGTCTCTGGCACTGTGTAGTAAACCCCTTATCCTACCATACAGTGCAATAATGGCAGATGTTATTAGGCTGTCATCTCTTCGAGTAGCAGTAGCGGAATTAAAAAAAAAAAAAATAATAATACCCTTCTCTCCCTTCCACCCCCCCAACAGCAATAAAGCTGTGTTCGTATCTGCCAAGTGTTTTTGCATCGATCAAGGCTTTTCTTCCTTTCTTTCTTTCTTCCTTTAACTTTTTTATTTAGTTTTGTTTCCCTTGCCTCACCAAGGAAGGCCAATTCAATCTAGACTATATGTAGTTTAGTGAATAATGTGACATCGCTTTTTTTTTCCCTTTGAGGGGGGAATTTGCTTGCTTTTGAAACTGTCCATCTTGAGTAGAGGAGAGCCTCTGGATGTTAGGAATGAAACATATG
The DNA here is from genome assembly GCA_013389945.1 of Fregata magnificens. Lineage (NCBI taxonomy): Eukaryota > Metazoa > Chordata > Aves > Suliformes > Fregatidae > Fregata > Fregata magnificens. The sequence goes on from WAAD01033658.1 coordinate 36,379, forward strand.
CCATAATCATTCTGTGCACCTATATCTGATTTTATAAAAAGGAGTGAACCTGCCTTCCATTTGGTCTGTTTTGGATTATAAACTAGGACTACATTCCAAGACTTAGGGACTAAATATTTCTCACCCTCTAACAGTTTTTTCACGGAATCACAGAATGGTAGGGGTTGGAAGGGACCTCTGGAGATCATCTCATCCAACCCCCCTGCTTGAGCAGGTACACCTAGAGCAGGGTGCACANAGCATTGATAAGATCCCCCCTCAGCCTTCTCCAGGTTCAACAAAGCTTTTCTTTTATGGATGTTTGTGAGTTAGGGAAACATTAATATAGTAGCCACGCAGATAATTAAGTTCCTTGTAAAAAGTCATTCCAGACTGTGGGGAAGTGTATCCAGCGTTTTTGAGCACTAACTTGATCCTCATCTGTAGTTTCAAAGTTTCCACAGCTTTCACTGATGCAACCTTGTGGGGAGAGAGGAGGGCACCCTAAGGAGAGGCTTCTTGCAAGCCCTCAACAGTAGGATGAATTTCTTTTTCCTTTAAGTTCAGATTCCCCTTACTTTGAAACTCAATTATATAGCCCTTTTAGAAAATGGTCTAATCCTTGGTGGTTTTGTGTAATATTGTGCTATTTCTTCATGTTAAGCGAACAGTTACAGAAACTGAAGGTGTCTTTCTGAGCTCATCTCTATTCTGTGAGTATCACAACATTGAGTTTTCTCTCAGTTTTGCCCTGCAGGCAAGATAAATCTGGAGCATCAGAAAGGGGCATTCTGCCTGCTTTCATGCATGTCCACCAGGTGACAGCCAGGCTATACCTAGGGTGCTACTTGTTATGATTGCCCCTTGAGATCCTTATTAGCAGTCTAGATGAACAAGCAGTAGATGGATACAAGTATTTCTGTCTCTTCTTGCTACAAGACAGTGATGTGACCCTCTGGTTACAGCAGCATCACATTTTACTTCTTTACTTTGCACACAACCTTATGGATTTTTCAGCTTGCCTAAAATATCACTCATGAAGAAATGGAGAAAAAAAAAGTCTGTATTCAAATTTCTTTTTATGCAGCTTGTTTTTGATCATAATTTGCTACAGCATTTACATCTGTACTTTCTTTTGACATAGAGAGAGAGAAAAGAAAAAATAAACAAGAAATAAGGAATAAAACATTACTCATAATGATGAACTTTGTCTTATACTACAGT
>WAAD01033668.1:7574-17823 GCA_013389945.1 Fregata magnificens
TCAGCAGGCACGTGTTCAGCCACCTCCAGGAAAGCAGAGTTCCATCACGCATAACAGTTACTTGGAAAGACAAACGCCATCTCTCTGAATGTCTCCCCCTTCCTTCTTCTTCCCCCAGCTTTATAGGCTAAGCATGATGTCATATAGTATGGAATATTCCTTTGGTCAGTTGGTGTCAGCTGTCCTGGCTGTGTCCCCTCCCAACTTCTTGTGCACCCCCAGCCTACTCGCTGGTGGGGTGGGGTGAGAAGCAGAAAAGGCCTTGACTCTGTGTAAGCACTGATCAGCAATAACTAAAACATCCCTGTGTTATCAATATCAACGTGTGTTTTCAGCACAAATCCAAAATATCACCCCATACTAGCTACTGTGAAGAAAATTAACTCTATCCCAGCCAAAACCAGCACACCTTTAAAGATCCCTTCCAACCCAAACTATTCTATGATTCTACGATTCTATGACAGTCTGCCTTGACTTGGGAGACTTATCCCCAGCAGTATCTTTAAAATTTCTGCTCTAAGACTTGAGGCAAACTTCTAGGTATTTTCTGACCAGTTCATTTATGTAACAGTGTTGCTATGGTTTGTATTGGCTTGGGCAATAGGACCCGCGACAGCTTATCCACTGTCTTTGCCAGTAAAACCCTGTTAAGCAAGTAACCAGCCAAATACTTTACAGGCCTTTTCTTGTTGCTTAACAAAGGGAAAGGAAACTGCAATCTGGTGAAACAGCTGGAATCTGGGGTAGGTCATTCATTGGCCCTGCTCCCATTTACTTCAGTAGCAAAAGAGGAGATAAATTAAATATAACTTCTTATGGTCTTGACTTTCCCCAGCTTACTATCTCTATCACTTACTTAATGCTGGCTGTTATTTAGCACGAGGTATCTCATGCATGGGAATCACGGAAGGATAAATACTCCCTTCTGTTTGCAAGTTGCATTTTCAGATTCTAGAAAGTATTTGTTCCTATTTCACTTTATAGTCCAAATCTTCTTGAGGAAAGTCATGCTTAGCTGTAATCCTACCTTGGATTTAGCAAGGACTCAAGGAACTTTTCTTGGTATTTTGATCAAAAAACCTCCGGCTCAACGTTTTCCAGCAAGTTGGGGCGTAATCTAAATGAAAAGTCTGATTTTAAAAGCGTATTCAAGTAATCCTTGTAAGACAACACAGCTGGCCAAGGACAGCATGGCAAAACTGCTGCCCCAAAATGAATGCATGACTTTTGCCGGGGTCAATATGATTTCCAGCATGAGGTTCCTGGCCAAGCTCGCCTATTCTTGGGGCTTTAGAGGCTCAGCAAGCCTCTCATACCCCAGAGATCACGCAGGTGCCAGTTCATAGCTAATCTCTTTCTTATTCCTACACTGTTTTCATCTATACAGCACAAAACACTGTGTAATATTTAATTAGAATGTCATTAATACAGTGGTATTTGGATGCTAAGGTTCTTTGTTAATTGACTTGGTATCTAGTGACCTTTAACTGTTTTTTTAAGTCCTGAGTTGCATCTCATTACCTAAAGACAGAAGGAAATGGAGGGGAAACCATTTGAGAAAACTGAAGAAGGGCTTGGGGAAGAGATAACAACAAGCACATGAATTTGATGGCTCTTAACACACCCACTGGAAAAACAGCTGAGACATTTTGTTTATTGCTGACTATTAATACTGTTGCTATTGCAGCTGGACTCAACAACCGCTGAAAACTATTGAGGATTTTGAGAAGCCACAGTAAACATTTTTTCTTTAAAGACAATCCCACTTGATTTATTCTGAATAATCAATTAAGTGGAGTGGGCTCGCTGAGTGCTATGCAATTTGGCCTTTTGATTATGTGCTTGAAAACAGGTAGTGCTCTGAAGATAGGTAGTGTAATGCCGAGGTTGGCTTTTTTTCCCTATGCGGAACATGTCTGAGTCTCAAATAGCACACTGAAAGAAAGCTAACAATATTGTTTATGCTAAAGCATGTGCATCTCTGATGCATTTTGTTCACCATATAGAGAGATACTACCACAATTTCCTCTCCATCTGTACATTTTCCATGGTAGGGAGGAGCTTTCATTTAGCAGTTAGAGCAGGGGTGTTTGCGTTTCATTCTCAGCTCTGTTACTGACTCATTAAGAAGTTGTTTCCCTATCACGTACATATCTGTATTGCAAAGGGCGAGTATCTTCATCTTCCATAAAATATTAAGAAATAAAAAATTGGGCTGAGCTACATTAGAATTCTGTATATCTCACTTCAAATTTCAGCTTGTCATTGACTTCAGAGAAATGTTGAAGTATACAGAGTAGGTTTTATCACAGTTTTTAGAAGATGAGGAAACAGAAATTGCTAGCTTTTACCACTAGGTCTTCAAGATAATGCAATAGACCGCATCAATCAGCTACTCAAAGTTGGCTGGTGAATTTAACCAAGGCATTAAGTAAGTAAGGTTTAAATTTTTGTCTGGCGAGTTTCAGAAACAGCAGGATGGCTTACTGAAGAGTAGCTATTTTATCTAATGTAACTAGAGGAGCTTTAATTTTCTTGCCAGAAGAACCTACGTACTTTTAGCATGCATTACTACAGTTCAAGAATCCTGTTGCCTAAAGTGTATGTATTTTGCAAATCAAAACTTCAGGGAAGAATAAAAATAGCCAGCCTTCATGAGTGGAGCTAGAAGAACACAGTTGTTGAAGTAATGCACTGTTATACATAGTGACATTTCTGATGACATTTGTTCCAAAATCCCCAAAGACTTTACCCACTTCTACCAAAAGAAAATAATTCTATATATCCTCCTCTGAGTTTCATCTTCCTCAGCAGAATTCCACAATGGCTATTAATTTTTGCCTGCAACATAAACATTTTGTAGTTTTTAATAAATTACTGTTTTAATTTATGCATTGTTTTCAGAATACTCCTCTATACTGCTCTCTCATTTCTTTTACAGTGAAAACAATGAGAGGGACATTTATACTCTGTAGGTGTGTGTGCTTCTATATTAATAATTACTCAGAAATGTAATATTATTTATACAAGAGTGATAATCTTATATATTCCAGGTCAATTATACTAGAATGTCAGAAAATGGCATACAAGTCTTTTTTCTGTATAAGATCACACACAAGAGTCACATCAATGCCATGTGAAAAACTTGTTTAAAGGGCCTCCCTGTCATCCAAAAATAGCTTAGCACTTAACATCCATGTACACAGCCCACTCTCAGATCTGAGAGCAATACACGATTAGAGAACCTTCCTTCATTTTGCATGAGGTTTAGAAATATTTCGGGGAACAAAACTTGAATGAAAGTCTTGCACAGCTCTTGACGTAAGTAGGCCAGCTTTAATAAAACAATGTAGTGACCATGAGGCCCTGTGCCAAAGTTTTGTCTTGAAAAGGCTAAAAATGTCAACTTCTTCCTCTTCATTGGGGAGTTATAATTTCACAGCTGCACTTTCAGTTTTTAATCCAGGAAGTCACTTTCTCCCAACCTTTTCTGAATTTGATTAATAGACTAACAAAAGTTTAAATGGTAGGAGCGGAGATACTTGGCTCATGGGCAGCACAGCATTTAAAAATAGCTGTAGCTCAGGGAAGTTTGCAGAGGTAAGAGGGGGAAGAAAAAGATCTGATCCTGCATCCAGAAAACAAATGGGAATATTGTCATTTGCTTAGTTAAAATACAAGATCAAATCATTACATGACCCTTCTAAAGAGTGCCAGTGTATTCACAACAAAATACATTTATCTTAACAACAACAGCAGAAACATAAACATAATTATAACTGTGATTTGCTTCAAGATTGGTTTGTGTAGCATCCTTACTAAAGCCATATTCTTCTCAAATTCATATGCACCCCAGTATGCAGACGAGGTTCATCAGACAGTAGAAAATGATCTGTCCCTGGGTTCAGTGAATCTCAGGTCAAAGAGCTCATGGTATGAAGCTTGCAGGCTCAAGCCCCACTCAGAAGCAGTTTTGGAAAAGGCATGCTCACTTTTATAAAGCTAAGCAGTTGCATGTGAGTATCATGCCCCAGGCTCAAGAAAGAGTTGGTTCCTAGAAAAATCATGAAGTTCTTTTCATTTGCAAGAGCAACTACAAAAGCTAAGTGTTGGCATCTCGGTTTGCTGTATGGGTTGCATTCAGATTTGTCTCCACATTAGAAAAGCACCCCACCTCCAAAGGCTGAAACACTGAGCAAATGCTCTGAGCTCATCATGCCTTGAGCAGAAATCCTCTTGGAGTAAAAACACATCCTCCTTCATCGTAAATCAATAGAACAGATATCACAAGAGCTAACACAGTATCAACATTTTAGGACAAGACTAAAACTAGTCTGGTAGCCATGATCAAGCATTTTGTTTCTTGGTGTTGACAGTCCGTTCCAAGAAAGAGGCTAGTGGAGCTGGTTGCCTTGTTTCTTTCTGTTCTCTTCCTGGTCACTCCATATTCCCCAAACTATTTACACCAACGTCCAAGAGAGCTGAAATACTGGAACTAAGCTACTATGTTCCTTCAGTCCCAATCTCTTCATTGAACTTAAAAAAGAAAATCAATTATTTTCTTCAAATGTTGAAGAATGTCTGTGTCCTAAAATCTAATGCAATCATGGGTACAGCTGCAGTCAGTCACAACAGTTCTCCACCCTCTCCCATCCCCATTAAGACAACTGGAAGGCAAGAACAGATGGACTCTATGTGGCTTTCACTTGCAGCTGGGTAGCTTGGGTGGCACAACCCCATTTCGAAAGCTATTGAAAATATGAACTTTTCAGAACAGATCAAAGGATCAGCACAAACTTCTTAAATGTCTTCCTCTGGAGACAGATTCACAGATTGCTTCAAATCATCATATGACCCCACACAGGATTATATGAAACCACCTTGTTTCCAGTCTGTATGGTGTTACTCTTAATAAGATGAGAAGCAGACTGTAAAACCATTATCTACTTCTGGTATAATCTAATTAAGGGTAAAGGTTTTTATGCAGTATCTGCAAACCTAGCTATAAAATCATGATGTACTTTAGTCAGTAACTAAATTAGTCAAATCATCTCTGCCTTTGGGAAATTTTATTCTTATATACTCAGAAACTCTGTAAATAAAAGAAACTCTTCTTTTTGTTTAATAACTGAAATGAGCAGAAGGACTAGTTAACAGCACTTAGCTGTGTACCTTGATTCTCCTTACTGTTCTAATAACTCCAGATTACACTATCTTTAAACTATAGATTTATCAAACATTCTTTTTAACTCATTAAGAATAAAATTGAAAACAAAAATCCTAGAGTAAATTAATTTCCTGTTTGATGGCTTTGAATATTTCTTTTTACTTTTATTGTGCACAAGCTACATTGATTTTTTTGCTACGGTTCCTAAACCAAGAATAGAAATTCTTGAACAATCAGTTCATACAGTTATCACTGATATTATTGTAATTTAACAACTTTAGGGCACTGTAATATTATAATGTTTTTAGTATCCACTTATCGAGCTTAGCTTCATACAGAATATATGTGACATTTCGGATCATTTATTTCTGTAGGGATGCCTATACGAAGTTGTTCTTTACTCATGAAAATGCAAGACCCATCTAAGACCATTCCTGGGTCCAGAAACACACTCCTTTCCCTATTGTGGAAGTATTTAATCCTCTGAAAACAAAAGACTTCAACCACTAAGTAGCAGTTTGGGGTACCAGTCACAGTTTCAATTGTGGCTTGACTAGTCCTCTTCCTATCTAGACTAGACAACTAGAGGAGAAGCCAGATTATCCCAGTGTGATGGATGTATGTATGAACTGTTGTATCTCACTATTTGATTTCTATGTTATAGAAGGTACTATAGCAGGAAGCACCCAATCCAACGGAGGACAAACTTCACAGGAAACTGGGCAAGTGCAATGGTAACCCAAGCTGAGATGGCTTTGGAGCCCAACAACTCAACACAACATGCTGCCTCTCCTGTCCTGAGCGACCACCGTAAGAGAGGGAGCCCAAGCCATGGATTAAATTAAGTCAATGGACATGTATGGACATTTGATGAGGATGGTCCATAAAGTAAGGGAAGGATATAGGCATATATAACAAAGGATGGAAGGGGAGTGGTGGCTGATGAGGATCTGTTGTATAGTGGATGACCTGAGCATGATACAAATGATATGGAATAGGAGGTGGAGATTGTACTGGGTCTGGCTGGGATGGAGTTAATTTTCTTCACAGCAGTTCATAAGGTGCTGTGTTTTGGATTTGTTACTAAAACAGCCTTGACAGCACGCTAACATTTAGCTATTGCTGAGCAGTGCTTGCACAGTGTCAAGGCTGTCTCTGCTCCTCACACTGCCACCTTTCCCTCTTGTGGGCAGGAAGCTGGCAGGGGGCACAGCTAGGACAGCCGACTGGAATTGACCACAGAGATATTCCATATCATATAATGTTATGATCTGCAATAAAAGCTCAAGTAAAGGAGGAGGATGCAGCAACACTCATGGTTATGGCCTTTGTCCTCCACTTGCCAAGTGGCCATCACATGCGCTGAGGCCCTGCTTTCCAGCAATTGGCTAAACATCTGCCTGCCGACAGGAAGTAGTGAATAAATCCCTTCTTTGCTTTCCTTGTGCATGCAGCTTTCGTTTCACCTGTTAAACTGCCTTTATCTCAATGCATGAGTCTTGTCACCTGCCTTCTATTTTCTCCCCATCCTGCAGCAGAGGGCTGAGTGAGTGAGCAGCTGTGTGGGCACTTAGCTGCTGGCCAGGTTCAACCCACAACATGCAGAAAATTCAGAATCCCAACCATCCATTGCCAGGGCACCAGTCAGGTCCTAATGGAATGAAATCCAGATGAACCATCTCAGAAAGGCTCACAATTTATTCTGTGTTCAAATGATTTTTGCTGTGCTGCCCATTAAGGCATTCAGATGTATTGGCACCTGCAGAAGGTCAGTGGGAGTGCCTGACTCCTCTGGATTTTTCAGGCCATGTTCTCCCTGTAACTTCTCTGGCTGCCAAGATATTATTCTTAAAATGTGGCCTTTTCTAAAGACTCCTGGACCTGTTATTTTCTGTGCTTAAACCCACCTCTCCAGCAGGACAGATGAGCACTGAAAGAGCAGTGTTTTGGGGGAAAAACACAAATAAGTCTGGGAAAGAATTGTAGCCTGTGATTAGTTTATGCAATTATTCCTGTGCTTTAATTAGCTTTCTTACTAAAAAAAAAAAAAAAAGTAAGCACAGACAGGCAAGCACAGATACAACTAACTCCTGTTTGAAGCCACCTGCAATGTCAAAAGTGCTCTTGGAAGACCTGTAGGAGGGACGTGGGTGTGCAGGGAACCAAAACCGGACAGTTTTGCCCTCACTTAGAGAAAAGAACATCATCTGTTCTCAGGAAATTCTCTCTTGGGGCTCCTTTGCTACTGTTAATCTTGGGGCTCAGCTTTCAGGGTTTACAATTTCACAGCACAGAACAAAACAAAAGCCTTATAATGCACAGTGTGGCATACCTTGCTTAAGCAATGACACATGACAAGTCATGAATTTTTGTGAGACAGTTAGCACATCGTGGATGGTGTGGTAACATGAAAGGCTGAAGGTCAAAAGCAGAGTCACTTTAATCACGCAGAAAGTATCCTAATTACCCTGAAGTGCATTTCCTGGTCTGTCTCATACTGCTATGAAGCAGAATGCGTTCAGGCAAATACAGTTCAAGCTGAGCATTTACTGAGCATTAAGTGCTGCACTTTACCTCCCCAGTTGCCAGTGAGCAAGCACTCATTTATTACCACACTCCTAAGCTAAATCACAGCTTATGTTATAAACACAACTTACCCCACAAAAGGTTCACATTCTTACAGGCAAGGTTCGATATATAGTTGGGTATCTGTTTTCCTTCCTTTACCAGCATCAAGTATCCAAAAGTACTCTTTTGGTGCTAGGTGTAAAATCTCTTTGTTGTAGCTTCATATAGGAGAAAAACCATGAAACTCTACATCCAACAGACTGTATAACTGATAATTAGTCATATCAGCATTATAATATACATCTTTGAAGAATTAATTCAGTATTTAGCTGGAGCATCTGATACAATATGCCAACAAAAATCCATAAACACCTTCCAATATCAGTATTACACCTCACCATATGCTATGACCATTTGGACGTCCACTGCAGCATCAGCTCTAGGACACAATTCTGTCGTTAATTACATAACAGGAATCTCCACTTTCTTATAAGAATTGAGAGAGGCATCAATTAAGAATGTGGGAGTACAGTTAGATTTGTTCCTGTGGACAGCAGTGGATCTTGATCACTAGCTTGGCAGAATCCATCAGAATTTTAAATATATGAGTCTGAACTTTGTAAGTGATTATCATAAGATTTCATACTTTGCCGTCTCCATTTATTTACCCAAACCAAATCCCTAATTCTTCTGATAGCTATTTATGGTACCATTATATACAGAAACTTACATTTTAGCCATGTTTGGACCACAAGGCAGTGCAAGAATTTTTGATTTCTTGCACTTGAGAAGGCTGTTTTACATGTGGTCTAAATACACATTTTGAAGGTTTTTAAAAATGTGTTTAGTCCTCTTCAAGAAGGGCAAGATGACAGAAAATTTTCTTCCATAGAGAGAATGTAACATTCTCTGATGAAGTCTGTTAGCCAAAGGCAAAAGACTTGAACCTTCAAACCTTGTGTTCTGCCCAAAGGATGCATATAATCAAAGCAGGTTGTCCACAGGCACACTTAACTGGTAGGTGTAGTCCAAAACATGTCTCATGATAGCAGGACACTTATGTAACTCTTAGAGAATGCACAGACTCCTCTGGACGAAAACCATCCACAGCACCTCTCACTTCTGTGATCAGCAGAGTGCAAGAACAGTGTAACATAATTGCTAATTAATTGACTGTGGAAATCTTAAAAACCACCTCGTTGCCAGTTTGTTAAATTTGGCAGTCTGATGTTTCAAAACAGAAGTCGGCTGTGCCTCCTCCTTGCAAGCTGAAAATTATCGATATAGTCTCTGCATCCTTTGTGGCTGCAAAAGAATAATATGCTCACATGGTACACTTCTTCGGGTGAAAATTGCCAGGTACTGCTCACAGCTTACCATGCTGTTTTTTCTCGTCACTGTTCGGTGACTGCTCTTCGCTCACGACTTGACTCTCACGCTACTCATTTAAATACCACTCAGTGTGGATTCCTAATGCAGTTTTGAGCAGGAAAGAAAAAAATGAGGTTGATAAGCAAAGAAACAAAAGCTTTCCTAGGAAAACTCCCTCAGCATGTCCTGCATGTGCTGGGAACTGGCAAACTGGCAAACTCTGACTGAAGAATCAAACCTGGGCAGTTACTCATGCTGTTGCTGAATTTAAGGCAGGCCGAGTAACTGAACTACACTACAACATTCTCCATTATTGAAGTTCAGCTTTGGCTGCCTTTGAACCCACTTACTTGGCTAACCCACTTAGATGCCGTGTCAAAGCCTGTGACCATCCTGGACCTGTGCAATGTGAGTTACAGTCCTGCTACACCAGCCAGTCCATCAGCATCCCAAAGCACGCTGGCCTCCACTGAGGTGTTTGGCCTTGGACAGAGGTTTGCACAGAAGATGTAAAACAGCTAAAATATTGCCCCATTTCTCTAAACGTCATGAGGGATTCAGCACTGCTTGAAAAGTGACTGGTGAGCCTGTCTTCTGAAGAATACTCCTTATGTACCTGGCACAGTGAATCTATACCACTGGCAACTTGTTTTTAAGAGAAAGGATTGTTCTCTGTCTGGTGGCATGTTGAGGCAGGAAGCTTTGTTTTGCCAAGCTAGCAGGAACTGGAGGAATCCCTCAATTCTGACCGACGCAACAGAATGGGTCCCAGAGAATGTTATTTAAGTGCCTGTGGAGGTCAGGTAGTTTTGCCCAAGCAGAGCTTATGCTGGCTACCACTCTGCTGAGCAGTTTGAATGTAACTGACAGACTAGTGTCAAATGTCAAGTTGCTCAGACACACACCCTCTCCAAAAAATTCATTTATTCTGGCAGGACGGTAAATAACTGCTTTTCTTTTTCTCACTTACTTAATTGGATTCTAGTTACTCTAAGATATAAAAATATTTTTAGAACCTGTCCGTTTTCCAGGAGAGGATGAACCTGCCATTTAAACCTGCAGTGCAATACACCTGTGCACAGAAACTGAGACAGACCTCATGGAGACAGACCCGTGCTAAGGGGGCAAACCCGTGAAGGCAAA
>WAAD01033669.1:2541-29017 GCA_013389945.1 Fregata magnificens
TTATTTCATATAGGAACTGATATCTTCCAGCTGCACTTAATGAGCTCAAATCCATCCAGGAAGGGGGAAGAGGATGCTGAATGAATCAGCAACATCTCAGATGCCTTAGAGCCTTAATTTACATGTGTATTTGGGCTATGCTTGACAGTCATCATGTATGTGTCTTAACAATATCTCACTGGGCATTGTCATCCTGTCCTCCCACATAGGTTTGTCCCTTCCTTTCCTTCCTAAAATGCTGCTTCTCTGGCCTCCCTGCTTCTGTCCTTTCCTTTGTTAGTTTCAAGACATTTTATGTCTTGCTCTGAAAGCTACATAATACATTTATATTTTCTTATGTAACATCACATAAGAGCCCAGAACTTTGCTGAATGCAGGTGTCATAAACATTTGTCTTCTCAATCACTAAACCTCTAACAGGCTTTTAGGTAATTATATATGACGATTATACACTCTCCTGTAAACTGTCATTAAGTCTGTAGAAAGGCTTGTACAGATTTCAGTAAGCTTTGGGTCAGGCTCATTACCAGTTTTTCCTATCCAAAGAGACAGGATGTTGTTTTCTGCTTTGTTTTGTCTTTTCTATGCCATCCATAAGCATGCAAAGTTCTTATCAATTGAATTATTATTTGTAAAATGGTATGCTCCTTTCTGTTTGGGCACCTACCAGTAACGTACCTCCTGTGAAAGCAGCCCTTGCACTAGGACTTTTGCAGCTGAGTATCTAGTAAATTAGGTGGATGCAGCAGATAGGTGAGCCCAGTGCAGTGGGGAAGTAAGTGTTGCTGGCACATCAGGCAATTACTCACAGCTTGCTGCCCTACTTCTTGGAGGAGTTCACACCATCTGCTGTTGGCATTTGATTCCTAGGAGAGATTTGATGTGTGTGAATAGGGGCTGAAGTTAATAACAGAGATTAGTGAACCCAGAGGGCTCTATGGAGAATCAAACTCAGTTGCCTCAATAGTATGAATAGGCTTATTGTCCAAGGGATTGGAGATGCTAAGGCAGAGGTAAATTCTAAGGAAGAATTTGACTGAGGCTAAAGGACTCTTTCTTTTTTAATATCTGATTGGCAGCTGCTGTGTTGTGTCAGAGAAATTAAATTGGTGCAGGTGGGTAAGTTTGATCAAAGGACAGCTAAGGCTGTTGTCCTTGCTGATGTGTTGTTATGCCCTCGCTGGGAGACAAAAAGGAAAAAAATTGTCAGGCATCCCACAGTAACTGTTAGACTCTCTTGAACAAGCCTATCTCTTGCTCCTCTGCAGCAGGGTGCCATGGCCTCTTTCTTGCTCTGTGGTTCTGTGTAGTGGGTGCAGATGGTTGCCCCAATTTTTAAGTCATCAGCTGTGCCTGGTATGTGTCTGTAATGTTGCTGTACAGCTGTGGCAGAGACCTGTGGAAGACAAATCTCATCTGCTCAGGTCATGAGGTAGCAGTAGTCCTGCTAAAAGGCCTAAGCTTGCTGCTGCTAATTCACTGACTCACAGAATATTTTGTTCAGAAACTCAGCTATGTCTTAAATATCACTCTGTAATGTCTAAATGTAAGGAAAAAAAAGTAAAGATAGGATAAACTGCCAAGAGGCCTAGATTCTTTGTAGGAACAGGGCTGGCAGAATAACTCTTCTACTGACAGACTCCTGCAAAAATGAGGTACTACACTCAAGGAGCTGAACTTGCCAGCCTCTGAATTGGACAGGACTTGTCAGAACTATCAGCTGAGTTAATGCCCAGTGGTATGGTAAGGAAGATGCACTGTTGGCATTGCCTTTCTGCTAGAGTCACAAAGTAGACAAGTAATAATGTCTTCATTCAGTATAAAAAAGCTGTTCCATTAGTTGAAATAATAGACTAGGAGTGGGTTTGTCTGGAGACAGAGAACAGAGATCTAGTCCCAGTCTCCAGGCAGGGGTGTATGTGATTTACTTACTGTTTGTGTTCCAGCGCTGTCATTTGCTGCACTCTAGGCTGACTTTCTGGGTTTAATAATTTATTATGTTTAGTTACCAGGGCTTCCCCTAAAGTAGACTCTTTACTACTGAGTTGCCCACCAGCACTGCAGATCAGATGGTCTATCAATTGCCACAAGAATCACTTCTGCCTGTCTGCACTGCTGACTTTCTAAAGGAAACTTTACTCTTAGCTGCTGCTTCATTTACTGCATCTTTTTTTCCTCTGTCAGGCAAAGACTTCTATTCCAGCAGGTCCCAAAGGTGTTGTTTCTTAATTCCCTGGTTCATTTTGAAATATTCCTCAGCTGGTACCAATCACTGGGATGAATGTAGGTATGCTGATCAGCTGCTATGACAACTGTCTAATTAGCTGAGCTGTTAACTCTGTTCCTGAATACCCAAAGGAGGTGTCTTATTTGAAGGTTTTATTTAGATGAGCTAGGAGTTAATCATTATGCACAAGTCCAGTGGTTGAAGACAGTTCAGCCTCTGATCTAGCTCAATAGCCTTAATTCACGGAGGCAAGACAGGCCTCATGTTTTGGGGTGACAATGCAATCACTAGAATTTTCCATTCGTCCCTCTGTTTCCCTACAGAATAAGATTCCTTTTCCTGTTTACCTCGCCACAACCCTCAGAAGATACATTTGAGCTCCTTCAGGCTCAAACGCAGGGATACAACACCAGGCATTTTGCCCTGGCTGTCCATTTCTTTTGGAGAGTTGAGCAACATCGCATTTGGGAATGGTGACATGAGTTAAACATCTCCTTCCCTCTGAAAAGAAACTCAGTAAAGCAGAACTGGGACCCAAAGGAGTGTAAACATCTGGAATGTAAAAGTGGGAATGTAAAAGTTTCATGGTCCCAAGACTAGCCATATTTCCACTTCCTGGCCAATAAGAGCTTCCAGCGTTGATGGCTACATCTGTCCTGCAGAATTCAGTTATCTTCCTGAGTCTTGGCCTAAGTAAAGTTTGTATTCTTCCACGCTTACCAATGTGGCTGAAGAAATTTGGTAACATATGCTCTTTTCTTTTGGTGTCTGTAAACTACTGGTGAATACAAAGGTAAGCTTCCTCAAACTGAAGGATTTTTGTTTAAACAGTAAGAAAAAATGTTTAGAAAGAATACTGTAAATCTCAAGGTGATGGAAAGCATGTCTGGCATATCCAATGGTGAAGTAGTTCAAGGCAATTTTTTGTAGCAAGGGGTTTTGTATCTGGTGTTGCAATGAGAAATTTTGGAATGTGCAATTTCTCTCTCACCCTCAGGTTCCCTCTTCTACTCTCCCACATCAGTGACCAAGCCATAAAGCCAGTCTTGGGACAGTAGTCCCTTCTTTGGTGGCTGTTGTTTACAGGGTTTTGGAATGTTTGTCCCACTTAGATGCCTTCCTGAGGGATTTTCAGGGTGGTTTGAACTAGTTTGGATTGTAACACTGTTCCTCTCCTGCAGACACAATTGCTCCTTCACCCTCGAAGCCCTTCTTCTACCTGATTCTGTCTAAGTCCCTTAATGATCCTTAAGTGCCATTTAAGAGGTAGCTTTTCCTGAGCTGTCTTTTCTTCTTGCTTATTTCCTCTGTTCTTTTCACCAGCAGCTTCCCTCTTAAATACCACTAGTCTGTTCTTACAGCAAACACCCCACAAACCAAGCCAGGACAAACTATTGTAGAACAGCCCCACATCTATCACATGTCCTATACACTGTTTTGAAATGTCCTTTATAAAAATTGTTAGCAGCTCAGGAATCCAATAAAACCTGTAGTTTTTTTAACCATTAATAACTTTAGGATTTTTCCCGTTAAGTCTTAATATGAAATTAAAAAAAAAAAACAAACCACAGGAGTTTTATTTCATTCTCTCCAACAGTTCTGTTCTATTCTCATAAATAAAACATTCCTACAAAAATACATGTATTTCAATATATTCTTACACTGCCACCCAGCCTGAGTTTCCTGACTCTCAGCAACCTCACGCAGTGTTGATAACTTCATGGGACCACTGCTGTGCTGTGTGTGGATGAGTCAGCTTTCCATTTTCAAAGTGGCTTTACTTTTTTCTTGCATCCACACATTTCTCATACAAAACCCAGCTCACTTTCTGAGGTTTGTCATGACCCTCCCTCAGAGCCACGGCTGGCTCCATTGCTATAAGGAAACCTGTCATCTTCAGCTACTGTTTACAATCACCTGACCTAAATGGCTCTATAGGTACAAGGGCTTTCCTCACAAAACCTCTTCTTTGCAGATTTTTTGCTGATCCTCTGCAGTGAAGCTAGAAGAACCAGTCCAGCCTTAGCTGCACCCTATACCCGATTTTTATTATCTATATCTTGATGATAGTTGAGATTATCCAGGCTATTCCCCTTTATGGACCAGTAAATCCTTTTTGTTACACTGGAAATGTGCAGTTTCATTTTTATTTTAATGAACTGCTGCTGGGAAAGTCCTTCTCTTTCTGAACCCAATCACTTTGTCAGCTTGATTAGTCAAATTGCTGGTGAATCTATTACTCTCCTCCATAATCATGAATGTAGTTGCATTATTAAACATCTCTTTCTGTCCTACACACAAGCAGAGTTCGAAGGGTTGAAGGAGAGCATCACCCCACAATAATAAGTAGCATAGTGGCTCAGAGAGCTCTCTTCAGATGGAGGAGGCTCCTAAATTGAAGTTTTGTATCATTCGAGAATGACTGTATCTCAGCGTTTCCCTTGCTGTAAAAAGAAGATTTGACTGAAACTAATTTCAGTATATTGGTGGTTGCTGCAATAACAGCCCCAAATGTTGTTTTAATGCTTAGACAGCTACAAATGCATCAGTACTTTTGCTGACTATTTTTGCTATATGCTGTTGTCTCCTTCCACCAAAGCCTGGACCTTTCACATCTCAGGTGGATATCTTCCTAGAACTAACTAATCTGTTCCTTCTGATGTTCTGCCATGAAATTCCGTTCAGGAGCTTTTCTGAAAAGTGTTGCTTTGGCAGGTTGGCATTTTCTGAAGTGAAAACACGTGTCTGAAACATTTCCAAGTGACCCTGCAGATGACTGAATTGAATTTCAGTTTTATCCCTGAACTTTCCATCTGTGTGAGGTTTTATTTTGGTTTTTTCCCCAAACACCCCTTCTAGGCAGAAGCACAAGCCTGTGAAATAATGAAGATTGTTCAGGCAGTGACAGTACAGATATCAAAGATACTCTTTGAGGCCTCTCCAGGACTTCTGGAGAGCTTGGGTGTTGATAGGGGAGGGAAATTTACACCATGATGAACCTACTTAGCTGGCTGGAAAAATAGAATTTCTGTTTTAGAAGGAATTTTGCATTTCTGAAACTGTGGTAAAACATGATAGTGAAAAACACAGTGAAACTTGTCACTAAACAGATGATGTCATTTGGCCAGCCACCTGGCTAGGAAGGTTGGATATGTCCCTGAGGGATGTTTTGATTCTATCCAGAAACTGTCACCTGATGTAAAACATCCTTAGGGAAAACTTTATTTTCAATGAAAAAGTCTGCTAGTGTGGTGGGTTGATCCTGGCTGGATGCCAGGTGCCTACCACAGCTGCTTTATCACTCCCCCTCCTCAACTGGACAGGGGAGAGAAAATATAGTGAAAGGCTCATGGGTTGAGATAAGGACAGGGAGAGATCACCCACCAATTACCATCATGGGCAAAAGAGACTCAACTTGGGGAAATTAGCTTAATTTATTAACAATCCAATCAGAATAGGGTAATGAGAAATAAACCAAGTCTTAAAACACCTTCCCCCTACCCCTCCCTTCTTCCCAGGCTTAACTTCACTCCCGATTATTCTCTACCTCCTCCCCCACAGTGGCACAGGGAGATGGGGAGTGGGGGTTGTGGTCAGTTCATTACACATTATTTCTGCTGCTCCTTTCTCCTCAGGGGGAGGACTCCTCACACTGTTCTCTGGCTCCAGTGTGGGGTCCCTCCCACAGGAGACAGTCCTCCACAAACTTCTCCAACGTGGGTCCTTTCCACAGGCTGCAGCTCTTCACTAACTGCTCCAGCGTGGGTCCCTTCCACGGGGTGCAGTCCTTCAGGAACAGACTGCTCCAGCGTGGGTCCCCCGCGGGGTCACAAGTCCTGCCAGCAAACCTGCTCCAGTGTGGGCTCCTCCCCGTGGGCCTGCAAGGTCCTGCCAGGAGCCTGCTCAAGCACGGGCTTCCCATGGGGTCACAGCCTCCTTCGGGCATCCACCTGCTCTGGCGTGGGGTCCTCCATGGGCTGCAGGTTGATATCTGCTCTGCCATTAACCTCCATGGGCTGCAGGGGGACAACCTGCCTCACCATGGTCTTCACCATGGGCTGCAGGGGAATCTCTGCTCTGGTGCCTGGGCCGCCTCCTCCCCCTCCTTCACTGACCTTGGTGTTTGCAGAGTTGTTCCTCTCACATATTCTCACTCCTCTCTCCAGCTGCAATTGTGCAGGGGTTTTTTGTTCCACCTTCTTGAATATGTTATCCCAGAGGTGCTGCCACCATTGCTGATGGGCTTGGCCTTGGCCAGCAGCAGGTCCATCTTGGAGCTGGCTCGCACTGGCTCTATCAGACATGGGGGAGGCTTCTAGAAGCTTCTCACAGAAGCCACCCCTGTAGCCCCCTGCTACCAAAACCTTGCCATGCAAACCTAATACAACTAGGACACATTACATTCTTGTATGGGTAGGACAGTAACAGGATGTCTTAATCTCAGCAACTGTTAACAATGAAAGGCTTAACAGCAACGTGGAGAGGCCACAAGATCTTGTGTCACTGTGTTCTCTAGAGGTACTGGTTCAAATATTCAAATGCTACAGCTTATTTGTTGCTTTTTATTTGTGATGATGCCAGCTGTCATCAGCTGCAGGGTACAGAGAGGGTACAGCAGAGGAGTTGCTTTTCTCCCCTTTTTGGGCTGAACTTGCTTTGGGCTCCCACAGAATGTTTTTCTGCCTCCTAGCAGGATAAGTCTTGCTGTCTCTGAGGAAGTGTGAAAGCGGGGACTTTTTGCACAGCACGATTCTGCTGAATCCATGGGAGTGAGCATCTTCTGAGCACCCTGAGCAACTTCAAAGCTCAGATGTGTGATTCACATCCGTTAAGTGGCTACGCACCACTTTTTGCATGAGAGTAGGTTCATCTTTGAAGCTCTTGTAAGTGGTGAAACTCAAGAACTGAGGTCTTGATTCAACAACCATACAATAGTAACAGGAATAGTGTTTTGTGTCCAGTTTTGGTCAGCCTGACTTCAAAAAGGGTATGTTAGAAGTAGGGA
This sequence comes from Fregata magnificens, assembly GCA_013389945.1. Lineage (NCBI taxonomy): Eukaryota > Metazoa > Chordata > Aves > Suliformes > Fregatidae > Fregata > Fregata magnificens. The sequence continues at coordinate 9,774 of WAAD01033669.1, forward strand.
AGGTTCAGAGAAGAGCAGCAAGGATGGGCCAAGGTATGGAGTGGTTTGTATGGAGGGAATGATTGAGCTGACTGGGAATCTTTGGTCTGGAAAGTGACAACTAATAGGGATATGTTAGACACCTGTAAAATCATGAAAGTCTCAAAGAAGGAAGGTAGTGATTGCTTGTTCCCTCTCTTTTCTGTTACAGGAATTAGAGACCATAAAATAAATATATCAAAAAGTAAATTCAAGGCAGAGAAGGTGTGTTAATTGCCTTTGCTACTGTCAGTTTGAACTCTCAGTGGTAATGTAAGATTGGAACTGGGAAACTTATCTGACTTGATCCTACGTTATATGTCACACTGGTATAAACCTGGGAACCTGTGACTGTGTGAGGTGGTCCCCTGACAAAGACTATGTAAAACTTGAGAGATTGTGCTGCTGAGGCCAGCTCCAGCAAGGGCAGAAAATTTTCCTGTCTCCACAGAATGGTTTGACCAAAACTCTGGAGAAATGTCTAGGTGAAAACAAAACAAAAAAATGGGTACTGGTTTTCTGTCCCACCCAGAGCAGGGAAGGCAGTACCTGCCACATGTGGTTCACTCCAGACTTGTGGTAATGCTACTGTGAAGCCTTTTAATAAAGAAAATATTTTGTGGAAGAGTTATCTGGGTGACTGCTGCAGGGCACTTGTCTTCCTAGGCTGGAGGCAAGACCAACTCCAGCTATAGGGAAATTGGGCTACTGCTGAGGGTGCCACTGAGACAGAATTACAGGTGTCGCCTCTCTGCTTACCGTGACACTGCCCTGGGAAGCTGAACTGCCTCTGACAGGCACAGGAGCAATAATAAATCCTCATGGGACACACACACAATAACCCCTATACCCCTGGTGTAGCACACAAGGTTGTTCCTACTGCATTCCTGTTGCTGCAGCAATTAGAAATGAGAAGTCTAACTTGTCAGGAGCTTGCCTAAGCTCTCCCAGCTCTGCCTTCCCTACCTTCTATGGTGTGGTCTGGCTCCAGTCCAGCCCCAGTCCTTGAACAGTGGGGCACGAATATTTTAGTTTTGCCCATGTGTCTGAGCAGGCTTTGGGCTGACTGTGTAGGGAGGCATCAGTGAACCTTCTCCCTTGGACCCCCGACACTTTTCTCTTTTGATTGACATGCCTCTGTTGAAGCCAGCTTGAAAGTGTTTGCACTCGAAACAACTGGAGCAAATTCTAATTCATCTGGAATGGGCCCTCCTGTTAAATGTTAAACTGACCTTTTCAAGAGAAATTTACTTGATAGTTCTAAGTGAAGCCGTGCTTTAAGCTAAACCTGTCACTACGACATGATTAAATTCACTTAAATGTACATCAGTTGCACATATTATTAATGGAAATTGAAATCAGCCTAAGTGGTAACCATAAATTTTAAAACAGGGGGAAGAGGATGAAGATAGAAAAAACCACACATGATGTGAAGGTTAAGGTGCCTTTTTCACACAAAGATTAGATGGACTGAACAGGGAACTTTATTCTGAAGCAGTGAAAAATCACTGACTACTTTTTTGTGTATTTACAGTGCTCCAACTCTAATGCACTGAAAAAGGGGGATTCAGTTCATTTTTGTCAATGGTTTGATCTGTGGAGACCTAGAAGAATTGGTCACAGGTGTCTGGTCTTATTTCACCTGCTACTGGACCTTTAAGCAACAAATGATCAGATTTCTGGCAGCCTGTTTGACAGATGGCGGAGGTGTATGTGTGTGTGTAGATAGCGCTGAAAGTGGGTTTTTTGGACATACCTGTCATACAGGAATGTCTGCTCCCCGGTTGAACTGCACATTTAAAATCTTGTGCCTGTTCTTGCCTCCTTCCCTTCCCCACCATCCCACATGACAGTTCCAGTGTTTGACTATTGTGATGACTGTTACTTAAAGTGCCTGTTCTAATTGGGCCCTAATAAATCAAAACTAAATTGAAGACCTTCTACTTATGGGCATTTATCAGTGACTTTCCATCAAGCAGAAGGACAGAACTTGGCAAGCATCTCCCAGACAAATGTCCAGGGACTTATGAAGGTTCTTTCTGAGGGTGTTATCTTTATGTAGCTGTGTGACCTTTGTCATTCAAAGTACAAATTTGAACCTTTTGTAATTAATAACTCTTGTTCTACCAGACTTGGCTTCCACAAAGGTGAAATTAGCATGGCTTTTTCCAGCTGTTTTGGGACATAGAATACTTCCACGTGGCACTAAATAATACTCAATAAATATAGCCAGATAAGCTTTTTTTGGGTTAGGAGTTAAGTAGGCTGCATTGCCCACAGCCTGGAAGTAAACACTAAGATCTTGTTTGTCCAACATATGATGGATTATTTTCTTTTCCACTAATGCCACCTCCACTTCCTATGATAGGAATATGAGTGGGCACATATATTATATATTGCTACCTGCCCACTGTCTAGTAGGGGACACATATTGCAGCCTGATTGAGTCCATTGCACTAGTAGTTGCATGGTTGTGTTAGCATAGGACAGTAATATGCCCGGAAGTGAAGGACTCTGTTGGAGGTAGGTTGTGGGGGGGTTTACGTGGCTGTTGTGGTCACATGTGAGATTTGGGTGTCAGCAAAGCTGAAGTTTGCTGACTTTCTGAGCATGTTGGAAGACACACATTTTTAAGGGAATTGGTGGCGGCTGAGGATGATAGGTGTGTTATAAGAAGGTGGAAGGACTTCTCAGGTACTTAGCTGAGTTCCTGTTGGTAGCATTATTTTAATGACTGGATTGTATAATTAATGTCTTTGTGTACTCACAGCTCTGGAAAGACATTTCTTACAATTTTACTTCCAAATAAATTAAAAACAGATGGCTTGGGAGGAAAAAAAAATTCTGGTCAAATTTTTTTTTTTTTTTTTTTTTAAAGGCACTTGAGTATAAGTTGTGAGTAATGAACGAATATGGCCCATCAGTAAGGATTTGTATCAAGGAATCTTTTCAAGATGTTTCGATCTGCAGTCTTTATTTTCTCACAAACAAAATATTATTAATAAAAGATGTTTTTGCAATGCAGGGCAAAATGGTAACTTGATCTTATGCAAGATGTTTCTGATATAGAATTTACAGCCTAGCTTTAACTTTCTTTTATGATTTACCAGTAACATAAAAGCAAGATCCCATTTTATCTGTAGCTGACACTGACTTAAAGATGACTTTCAAAATCAAAGAACCAGAAGAGCTGAGCTCATTTCTAGACTATCAGCCTGCAATTCCTCTACACACAAATGCCAGTGTATCAGTTTGCTAATAGACTGTTTGAACACCTCACCTTGACCATATCTTGCTCTATTCTTAATACATAGCTCATGCTCCTGACCATTTTTTCTGCAGAGTGATTGGGAGCATGCATTCTCCTCAGGCCTAGGAAATGGTATTAATCTTCTGCTGTGTACTTTCATTTTATTTCCTGTAAAAATCCATCTTCTGCTACTGAAGTTGACCTAAGGTTAGATGTCAAAGGAACAAATTACTGTCACTTGCTTGATACCCCAAGAGTAGCTATAAATAGCAAGCTTTATAACCCTACTGATCCTTGAGATACATAGTGATAAATATGCTTCTACCAAGCAAGAGAAAAAAAGTAAAGCTGGGTGGCTCTGGGTGATGTATATTGTTTAAAACTGACACAAACGGTACAGCTGCATCATTCAAATGGTTTTAAAAAGAAAAAAAAAGTAACACTTGTTGTGTTTGCCTGCTTTAAAGCATTAATTAGTGATTCTTGGGTACAGTAATCCAAGTAATCCACTAGCACAGCTTTTAAATCCAGCAGCAAGAAATTCTTAGGTGATGTGGTAGAGTAACAGTCTAGCTAACAGCTTAGGCTGTTCACTACTAGGCCTCAGAGAACTAATTGAAATCTTTTCAGTGCAACGATTTTCTGCTGGGAAATGCAGCATTAGTCACATAATTATTTTGCAATATTTTAAAAATGAAATCTTGACAGAAAATGTCAGAATGATTTGAAACTGAAAGTGTGTTTCGTTTTGATTTGCTCCTTGTTTCATTTGAGCTTTTTGCCTGTGGGGTGACAGCCAGACTTTATTATAAACTATTCAATTGAATGGATAATGATAACGCTGGTACTAGTGAGATGAAACACTCTAAATTTTTTTTTATTATTCTTTTCCCCCTGTGTTCTTATTCTATCTAGATTTTGGGAATCATGATAGTTCAAAATAGGGCAAAAAAAATTTTGTTAGCATTGCTAAGGGATGGGAATCATAGAATCATAGAATCATTAAGGTTGGAAAAGACCTCTAAGATCATCAAGTCCAACCATCAACTAACACCACCATGACTCCTAAACTAGGCCCTGGAGTGCCACGTCTACACCTTTTTTGAACGCCTCCAGGGTAGATGACTCCACCACCTCTCTGGGCAGCCTGTTCCAATGCCTAACCACTCTTTCAGTAAAGAAATTCTTCCTAATGTCCAATCTAAACCTCCCCTGACGCAACTTGAAGCCATTTCCTCTCGTCCTATCGCTAGTTTCTTGGGAGAAGAGTCCAGCACCCGCTTCCCTACAACCTCCTTTCAGGTAGTTGTAGAGAGTGATAATGTCTCCCCTCAGCNAGCCAGCTGTCGACCAGCACCCCCAGGTCCTTTTCTGCCGGGCAGCTCTCCAGCCACTCTTCCCCAAGCCTGTAGCGTTGCATGGGGTTGTTGTGACCCAAGTGCAGGACCCGGCACTTGGCCTTGTTGAACCTCATACAGTTGGCCTCGGCCCATCGATCCAGCCTATCCAGATCCCTCTGCAGGGCCTTCCTTCCCTCGAGCAGATTGACACTCCCGCCCAGCTTGGTGTCATCTGCAAACTTGCTGAGGGTGCACTCAATCCCCTCATCCAGATCATTGATGAAAACATTGAACAAAACCGGCCCCAGAACCGAGCCCTGGGGAACACCGTTCGTGACCGGCCGCCAACTAGATTTCACTCCATTCACCACCACTCTCTGGGCTTGGCCATCCAGCCAGTTTCTTACCCACCTTCCAACTAAGTTTAATATAAATTAATGTGTGAGGCACGTTTTTAGCTGTTTTAGAGTGCTACTGGTCCTTGGGAGTTACTCCATTATAACAACTAAGGGGCTTGGACAATGATTTTGAAAATAATGTCTTGGGCTGTCTGGATCTTCTAAGCTTTCTGGTGGTTGATTTGCACTGGCAGGATAGAACAAAGATTGCATATTGCATTGCAAATGCTTGGGTGGTGTTAGGTAGAAAGCCTCTTCTGCAGGGTATGTACTAAAAGGCAGAGAAGATATGCAACGCTTTTATGACACAATAAAACTCCTTCTTACTCATAATTGGAGATGGGCTAAAGCAGTTTTCTGGATGTATAACATGACTATGGATGCTAACATACCTCTGCTGAGTTAGTGTCAGCCTGCTGTGAGGGGTTGTTTTGCCTGGCAACACCACCCTTTTCAACAAAGTTGCAATGACCTCAATGTTGTGATGGGGTGGGGAGTGTAGGACATGTATGGTTGTCTCATTTCACTGATTAATGGCAAAGCTTCCTGTTGCTGTGCCCTCAAGCTACAAAATCCATTAACCGCCCCTTGGGGTGCCTGAAATTTATTCTGGCCATTACCATCAATTAGAAAGTTAATAGTGTGATGATTACTGAGCTACAGTCCTAGCTATTTGTGTGATTTACACCAGACTGGGGTGGAAATGGGAAGATGCAACACTCAAAGAACCACTTTATAAGCAAAAAAATTTGGCACTAAGGGTGCGGTGATGTCAGTATGCCCCAAGTAAACATGGGGCAAGAAGAATCATTAGTCATTTTGAATTCTTCTAATTTAAAAGGTGTCTTTTAATATAAATGTAAGGAAGAATAACTTCAATATCCATTACAGCTAAGCTGAGATATTTTCATTGACGACCATAAGCCTTGAGTCAGGCTGGGCCTATGGGAATGGATTTGTTCTGAGTTGCGGTGTTACCTGGTGGAGAATACTCTGATGAAGGAAGGGTGGAAATTTGCATCCTAGCCTGCTTGTTTGTTTTGACAAACAAGTCAGGTGGACAAGGAGATCTTCTAGACTGGTGCTCTCCCTCTTGTAGTCCACTGATCCCCCCAAATTTCCCTAAGGTAGCAAGGAACAAGCCTATTGCCAGTAAACTTTCATTCCTCTCTTCAGGGTCTGCTCCTTACTGACAATGATGCTGTGATGGCAAATGGAAAAAGTATTGAAAAACAGGACTATGGACTTGGGGAAGGAGAAAATGCTTGGAGTGTACATACAGTCAGATACACAAGCGTAAATAATGTATCAGCTTTTGGTATATATTAATTAGCTCCCAAAAATCAGTGGTTCTACTGGAGTTACTGATCCTTCCCACAGGCATCCAGGCACCGTGGCACAAAACGGCTCATAGAAAGAACAGGAGAGATTGCACTAGTGTTTCAGCCAGAGCACCACTAGTGCCATCCTCTTGAGTCTTTCACCGAGAGGGTCAAGTGGAGGTCTTGCTTTGACGGCTGTCCCTTTGTTTCTCACTGCAGGCTTTCACCTAGCATTGGATTAGAATGGTTAAAGTGGTTATGATTGCTAGCCTCCCTACACTCTTCCTGACTTTTGCTGCTTCTGTCAGTGAGGGACTGCAGATGAGTCTTTCAGGCCACAAGAAGATAAGAAGTCGGAAGGGAGATTTGAGGGGGAGAGCTCTGGAGAGTTGTCCTCTCTGTTGCTCAAGCAACGGAAGTGAAAGCCCCAGTCCCTTCTATTGCCACGTTACCTTGCCCTCAGGGGCAACAGCCAGTCTGCTGGGGGTCTGTTAGGCAGGCAAAATAGGCAGTAAATCCACAGTTATTTTGCCACAAATGCAGTCCTCTGCCCTAGACATCCCATCTCCATTCCCAGAGCTAATCCTGTAAGTGGTCATTTAGCACAGCAGTGTTTGAGAGGAGTTCCAGAATGTAGCTGTGGCCTCCAAAATGGGGTAATCCACAGCAAACCCCTGGATTTACAGTCCATTCCTGCAAAAAAAAAAAAAAGTGCCTAGAAAACACTTTCAGGGCAGTGTCCAGTCAAATCTCAGTGCATTATTTTTTGCACAGAAAGTTGGGAATTGTACACTCAATAGAAAAATATTCATGTCTCGCATTCTGACAGCAAAGATCCTTCTGATTTCCTGCAAGCAGCTGCTTCCAAGCCAGGGCGAGTTGATCATTGATGCTGTCCAGTTCCACGTTTATGGTGGTGCATCTCCATAGTAAATACTTCGGATTTACATGAGAGTGTGATCAGGACCTGACCTCTGATCAGCAGGCAGAGGAGTGGGGAATCTGAATGTGGTTTTTATCAACTGCCAGAATCTTCTGTTCTTAGCCTGCTGGCAGAAGAAACCATTGTACTGTGCAGTAAAAGGGGGATTATTGGGCAAACAAGACAGGACAGATAAATAAAATTAGAGAAGCAGTTAAGGGGCGGAGGGGGGGAAGTGCATCATTCCCATCTAATCCAAATTTGATCTTTTTTTCTGCTAAAGTATTCGATCTTGCTTTTTTCTTTGGGTATCCAACATTTACGCAGCAATTTCTCTGAAGCCTGAAGGTAAAAAAAGCCCATCTCCACAATACAGTGGAATGTTACTTTTGCTGGAAAAAGGCAGTGGCGTTAGAAACTGGTATAAAAAAAGCCCTTTAATGCCAGCTTGCGAGAACAAGATGCCTCTGGATTGTTAAATATGAAAGTTTGATCCGCATTATGCTGTCCCATGGCTAGTTCGGTAAGATGGGAGGATCTGAAGAGATGCTATGCAACAGAATACATGCGTCACCAGAGCTGAAGCAAATAGATATATCCACATCGGTGTTTTGACTTTACCTCATTTTACTTTTGATTCTGTACTTTACTTTTGATGATCTACACCACGGACTATCTCTTCCCTAGGTTTTAATTTCCAGTGAATTTACTAGGTGTCTTCAAGAAGAAGCTGGGTGAGCAACACAGACTAGTTTGTTCTAAGGGTCGTTCACCATAGACAATACAGGTGTGATTGATCTCTGCAAAGAATATTATGCTTTAGCTGAATAGGTATGAACTAGTCTTTAGCAGTTCACAGCGACAAGGTTTGCATCCTAGCAAGGACAGTGTAGATCAATCCAGGTGGATCATTCTGATTTCAGGACAAGAGTGCCTAAACCCATTCAGCACAATTCTTCCAAGCTTTCAGGTGTGATTAAAAAATAGCACTTACAGGACTTACAGGGCCTTGCACTCTACCTGGGCAATTGGAAAGACTTCTAAGTTTCTGTCAACTTTCAGTCTTGCCAGCCTGGTTGGCATTCACATGCTACCCAGATTATTAGGAGAATTCTTCTCTTTCTTGCCCTTGCATTCAACAGTCATAAGTCTTGCTGTTGCCTAATGCTGTGCATTATGCTATTAGTAAGTTTGCTCTTCTGTCTTGTTCAACTGGGATCACTTCCATGTTCATCATAATTGACTGTTTCCCTTCACCTCTCCCCTGACATAGATAAGAGCAAGAAATAACCTCACCCTGATTACACATTTTCCTTTTATCCTATACGACCTGTCTTCTGTCCTGTTGGAAGATTCCCACCGTCATCATCCCATGACTTCTGAAGCTATTGACCAGATTCTAGTTAACCTTGACAGAGGGATTCAAAGCCTCAGACATATTGAACTACTACTTGTTTTCCCAAAACCTTCCAAATTGCAAAATTTTTTCCTTCTCCTTGGCCTTTTGAAAGGTACGGAAGACGTGTTGCACGGCAAAAGGTGCGGCTTGCTGAAGCTCTAATGGTTGGGTTGTACCGAAACGCATGTGTGTGCTCGGCGCAGCCCCAGGCGATACTAGGAGTGTGGATGGCTATGAAACAGCGACCTATACCTACAGCTTGTGTCAGCAGATGGACGTTTAGCCATGTGGGTACAGGTTCTGGCAGGCCCTTTACTAAATATATGCAAAGGGGTGGATGGTCCTTACTTTGGATATGATATAGACAGAGGGACAGGTATTCTCTGCTTAGGTTGCTAACCTGAGTTACTAACTCTCAACTGAAATATCAGTTGAAGGCAAGTTAGACAAATTTATTTTTCTTCAACCATTATTTTAAGGGGGTCACCTACAGATAACATCTCCTGGCCCTCCCACCCCCCTATTTCCTTTCTTTCTGATTTGGATAAGATTTTGAATAACTATCTAATGCAATATGTAAACTCTGGATTGGATCATAAGATATGAGCTGCTTCTCCTGCTTGTCACATCTTTAAATTATTTATAGCAATAATCAGCTGAACTATATTAAGCCAAAAATGGCAAGAAATTTGAGTGTGTATATTTCTGTTCATTTAGATTACTCCAAATAAAAGTTGATTAAAAGGAGAAGAAAATTGAATTAATTTAACTGATTATGCAGAGAAATGTCAATTTCATAGTTTCCTACTGTTTCTTTGTAACTTTTTTACCCCCTCTAGTTCTCCAAGTCTTTTTGATGGCTTCTGTAGGTGGGAAACTTTATTTTGTGATGAGAAAACTCTTTCCGCAAGGGAAAAACCACACATTTCAGTAAACTCATACAAAAATTCATAACTTCAATTCTAGTAAAATCTACAGTCACAACTCAAACTGGAAGAAAGACATTTTCAAAATGGAGGCTTAAATCTGCTTTAAAATGCACATTTAAACTGTATTTAATTTTGTATTTCTTCCTTTTGATATTGATATTAAGGCTCTTTCTAATCCTTATTTGCGCACACAAAACCCCAGAAAACTTATGGTGTCAGGATAGAGTGGGAAGTAGGTGGAGTCTGAGGGGACTTGCATTTGTCTCTGTCACAGACATCCTTCAAATGTAGGATTAGTTATCTAGTCTTTCCCTCCATTTCCTCCACCTGGAAAGTGGGAACCCAGTTGCCAGCCCACTGAGGGCCTCATGAGAAAAAAGTCATCAGAAATGTGTTCACTTAAGTAGTGAGACGTGGGTCCCTTGAGTTTTGAAATCTCTTCTTTTTCTTTACCCTGGAGATGTCTTTAAAAGTTAATTTCAACCTGCTAGGGTAAATTTGAAGTGTTTTAATGCTGTGACACATGCAGTGCCTTTACAGACATTTAAAGAAATGCTAACCAACTCTTTGGCTTGTCATTGCTGTCAGACCACTTAACACTGCCCTCCTGAACCAAACTCTTTGGAAGGTAAAAAAAAGCCTCTCTGAACTAGCTTCACTTTAGCTTAATCCCTGCTTAAAGCAAATGAACTATAGCTAAAAATCAGCCAAGATTAATTAATAAAGTGAGGAGGAGGCTAGGGAGGGCATAAAGACACAGTATTGCTGGTCCTAAGCTGCAGAAAGGCCTTTAGCAGAGGCAGTGTGTCAGGGGCACAAATCAGTTTGGTGTTGAAAGGCCTGGGCTGCTCAGTGGGATACAGGAGTTTTAAATAAAAATCCTGTGCCCTGCCTTAAAAAGTCTATGGGAAAAAATCCCCAGACTTTCTAATGTGATAACCTGTGTGCTGGGGGGACGACAACACGACTGATAGTCATTCCGAGTGTGACCTCAAGAGAGAAACTTGTACAAATGAGGGCAAGGTCTGCCTCTTTGCTGCATGGAAACTGTGTCCAAGGACACAGGATTCACTGTGTTTACATCTTGCAATTGCTCTTCAACACGGAGATGTAAAATTCCCCTCAAAATGCGTTAGTCTCTATGCGTTAGTCTCCCATTAGAAATAGGCAAGGCCTTGGGGAATACTTTATACAAGTTAGAAAGACAGCCAGTGGTGAGAAGCATCCAGGTGAAGCAAGGCAATTTGTAAAGCAAGAATAACTTTCTATGAAAATAAAGAATGGGATAAAAGAAACAGTTCCTCCCTGAGAGAGAAGGTGAGAACAGACATTATTACTTTCTGGAAAAAATACCAGAGTTACACATGAAGGAGTTAAATCAAACCAGGCATCAGACCAAAAGTGACATCTCTCAATGGCTTGTGAAAGGCTTAATAGGAAGAACATGTGAACTTAAATGGTTAGCTGTTGGAGAAGACTTTGACATTACTAGCTTTTGTGAAACATGGTGGTATGGCAAAAATCAATGGGAAACTTTAGTACTTGGCTATAAAACCATAAAGGAAAGAGTTTCAATTTAAGTGATGAGGGAATAGCACCTCAGCCTAGAAAAATCCTCAGAAAGAAAGAATGCAAAAGTCAACAACTCTATGGCAGACTTTACAAACAGGCTTAAAACATTGTGCACAGGAATACAAATATGCTCCAGAATTACCAGCTCTAGTATTTTTCACATTCAGACGTGAAAGATAGTTATTCCTTTATTCAAAAACTTGTTCAGTGAAAGCCTTTTGTAAGTGCAGCCTGTGGCTCCACAGTTCTGCCTTCTACGATCTGAAAGTCTTCTCTCCAAAAATCTGCTCATGTAGAGATTAATATGATAGCAACTGGCAAACCTCATGCTCAGCTGGCCAGTCCCGTTGGAGGCAAACCAGGTGGCAAACGTAGTTATGTGGGGAGTTGGAACAGATGATCTAATAGTCATTGCTGTTTCTTACTTAAAATACCTGATTTCTGCCAGGGGTGTATTCATGTGCAGGAGAAACAGGCTAGAGCCCATCTCTTTACACTGCTCCTGGTCATGATAGGCTGTCTTGCTCTGCTACTCCCTAACCACATTACAGATGCTTCTGGTCCTGCCTCCCAGGGCTGGCTGCCACTCGGACAGCAGTTAGAGCAGTAAATTAAACTGTGGAGGAAGGAGGGTGAGGACATGATACATAGGCAATATTCTTATGGTGGAGGTGGGGGAAGCAGTCATGTTAATATGTGAAAACTAGGCATAACTGGTGGAAGAAGAAAAAAAAATAGTAAATGGTGCCAATTAAAGTCATTGCTTCTTAATGATGTGTGTTATAACAAGAAACTTCATCTGTTAACATGTCTTTTATGGGAAGAAAGCTGCGCTGTAATAGGCAGGAGACATGACGTTACACAGCTTAAAGCCTGCATGTAACATTTTTCTTTTTTCTCATGGGGTGTTCCAGAAAGATCTTGTTGCAAAAGAAACCTTGACCAAAAAATGAACTGGTTGATTCTTCAAGTCTTCAGCAGCTTATGTAAAATAAGTACAGACAACCTTAAATTTGTAACAAAGGAGAGTAAACAGCAACTTGCTAGGGAATTTATTTAATCTATATATTCAAACTGACAGTCCTCTGAATTTCAGTCTGTGCTTCTTGAGAAAGAAGAAAATTTCCATAGGGTTCATGTTACTGGTTGATTTAGAATGCCTATTATAATTGTGAGATATTGGTAGGAATGAATTGAGATATATTCATGACAGTAGGTGGACTAATGGAATTCAGTGACTTTATTTAAAATGTGCAGGAGTTTATTATAATACTGTAATAGAAATGTCATTTACCCTGACGGGAGGAGAGGGAAAAGCCCTGTCAAAGAATAATAATGAAGTTATTTAAATGTCAAGTTTCTTGCAAATAGTTTGCAAAATATAAATTATTCTACATGTTTCTAGTTTTATTTTAATTTATTACTCAGGGAAGTCAGAGCTTCAGTCCCACAGTTTTGGTATTTTTTATACTGTCAAATGAAGTAGTAATAATTAAAATGTTTATCTTCTTGGGTGTTTGCAGAAATCATTCTGCTTTACTGAAAAATAGGGAGTCTGATTCTAAACAGCTACTGGAAAAATTTGGGATGGATTTAATGGAAGCAATTACAACTAAAATGGTGGGACAGGTGTGAAGTTCAGAATTGAGTCTAAATACTCTGTTTCTGAATATTGTTCTTTTACTAAGTATTATCTGCATTTCAGTAACATCCATAATGCCCTAGCACGTATCTATTTTTTTTCCCATATTTAGTTAGGCTTGCACATACATCAAATCTCTTTGTAAACTTTCCTATTTCAAACTCATCTGGACTTACTTTCACTTAGCCTGAAACTGTGCCAAGCCAAATCAAGCCAAAACAAATCAATCTACACAGGGATTTAAATTAATTTGATGAAACGTGTATAAACCCCCCCAAACAATTTGAGAAACTGTTGCAACATGCATGTCTACACAACAGCTAATAAAATAAGGCTTACTGTTAACTCATTCACACATAGTTATTTCAGTAGCTGTGGCTTTCCAGCGCATGGTTCAGAAGCTATAGAGTTTCATTTTTGTGGTTTCAGCTCTACAGGTCCTGGGTTTAGTCCTTTCAGATGATTTATCCTGACATTTGCATGCTCTGCTCATGTTATACAGATGCACGAAAACAGAGTTCTCTCTGCGGAGCTTCAGAGAAGCAGCCTACCACACAAAGTGTGGGAGATGTTGGTTGATACATATCCGTTTCCCTTCAGATAACTGGGATTGAATTATTAATCCTACACCCTGCTGAGGTGCATCTGTCTTTTGCAACACTTCCAGGTTAGACTGGCTTCCTGGATCACCAAATGGCTGATACATTTTCATGGGTTCGGAGTTTCATGCTGCTTTATACACCCATTTAATAAGACAAATGAAGACCTCATTATCCAGGCTGCTAATCAATGCCTGCTTGTGTACATACATGTAATAGGAATAGGATGAATGCAGATTGGTGATACCCTGGGTTAGATCCCAACAGAGGCTTCACGTGTACGCAGTGTTTCATTCAATACAGTTCTTTTGTTCCACTGCTCTGTGTGTGTGTATCTATCACCATTTCTTTGTGTTAAAGCAATTCTAGGTGCCTGTCTGCTCTTGTATAATGTTTACCTCCCTGTTAAAATTATGGGTAATCGTAAAGCGGTGTAAGAGAAACGACAGCTTGTAACTGGGCAGGTAGAAGGACTGGCTATTGCTAGCGTAGAACATGATAATGAGAGTAAGATCTAATAGTAGCTCCTTTGATTGCTTGTATATTTGTTTATCTGCAAAAAAAATTATGTTTTTCTAAGCTTTCCAATCTTTTAGTTGCTTTTATAGATGTTGACAGAAGCACACGCTTCCATCTGGATATAACGTTACCTGTAAATAAAACTATGAATGCAAAATAATTACCTAGAGATTTGAAGTAAGAAATGGCTGGCAATTCTGACTAAGATTACCATTTGCAATAGGCCTTCAACATCTGTTTGCCTGTGCTGTGGCAGGGGTACAGGCTGCTTTTCTTTAACAATTTCAAAGCAAGTTTTACATGTTGGATTTTCTTCACTCCTATCCCCTTTTGAAGGGTTCTGTTTTGAAATCATTGTCACTGGTATAAAGAAGAGCTGCGTTACTTCATTAATATATTTTTCCTAACTCCACAGGTCAGATTTAGTCCTTATAATCTTTACATGTCTTTAGCAGCCCAGACTTCACAAAGGATAGGTTTTGGTTTTTAGGCAGACCACAACAGAAATATTGATTTCTGAGAAGGCTGGGTGGTGAGGTGGACAAGGTAGCCAGAGTGAACCAGCAGTCCTTGGCAGGGCTGTGTTCAGCATCCTGCTGTGGCTCGCTTCACGTGAATGCTGGAACATCTCTGAAATATTCAGTAACAAATAACTGTGACGGTAACCTCCTTCTCAGTCCACTGAGGAAATAGCTTGGTTAGTTTATATATGCTCCTGTGACAGATGACCTTATAAAGGGAAAGATCAATCAGTAGATGAGAATTAATGTTCTAACCAGCAAAGGTCATATATGTGCACAGGGGTGCATATGTTTATTGGGGGGGAAGGAGGGAAAGGAAAAAGCTATGGTCATAAACCATAGGTCAATGGTTATATGACCAGGACAGATACATGCAAATGCTTCGATAAAGTTCCTGAACAGAAAGACTTAACTTTAATGCAAATCCACATTTTAGTGCAATTCATCTTAATGGGTAAAACCCCAAGCTGCTGCCTTCTTGTTTTATTCATGTACTGATTCCAAAATCTGAAATCCCAGAAGCTGTGATATGAATATAGGTGTGGAACCTGATCCAGAAATATAATACTATCCACACATACACAAAAAAAAAAAAAAAAAAAAAAAGGTAGACATTAAGTGTCTTAAATATCTTTGTGAATTTAGCCATTGTTTCCCAGGTAGGAGAGAACCTGGAAATAACATGCCTAGGGTTTACTTTAGAATGACTGGTTTTGGAGTGATTAGCAAAAGAGAAAATTTGTGTTGCTGCTTGCAAATGAAGTTCTATATGGACCCCTTTGTACGTTTTAAAGACAAGACTCAGATTTATTGTCTGTAAGAATATGTTATACTTTTAAATGTCTCTGATACCCAGATACGTATCACTTTTCTGCAATTTGTGGATACCAACTGTACTGGTTTGGGCTGATTATCTAAATTCCCTGGATATTAGGACATAATTCAGCCAAGCATGAGCTGCATAATGAACAAAACCTCTGCTGATAATTGATCTTGGTTCCAGTCACATGTTAAGAGCAGATGTTACAGGAACTCTGCACAGTCTTGTTTGTTCACTTGTTTTGTTCTTCCTCAAGACATGTAGTCAGTGTCTCTCTGGGCAACCCTCATATCAGAAATATATTATTTTCTCTACTGAGTGGTGGCTTTTAAAGCAAGAATAAAACACGTGTCCATACTCTTTGCTAGCCCATGTGAAAAAACACATATAAATTGTAGGTGTAATGCTTGTGTAGTTAGGTTTTCAAAAGGACATCAATGTTTTGCAGAAAACTGAAATCCAATTTCACTGAACAATCAGCTGGAGCAGCTACTTTGGAATATGCTGAGAAAAGACCCTTACCTTAACAAAATTAGTCTAAGCTTGGAGTATACAATGAATTGATAACTTTAGCCTCTTGCTGTCTGCTGTTTGGCATTTCTGACGATCATCATCTTCTATATGCAGAATTTAGCATTTCTTATTGTACATGTTTATTTTAAAATGCTTTGGGAAGATGCTGGTTTAATTTTTCCTAATCTAATTTAAATGCAAATTATAAGCACTCACATGATGCTGTGTGTATATAATTAAGTATCATTATATACTACATGAATCATCCAAAAAGCTCTAGAGAGCCATTCCGCTATGTAAAGCACGACTTATATTGAAAAGCCGCCAAGTGACTTGTGGTTTTGTGATTAAGTGTTTGTACTTATGGAATCTCTCTTTGAATTGTAGGTCAACAGATTATGGGACAACGTATGAGAAACTGAATGATAAAGTTGGTCTGAAGACTATTTTGAGCTACTTGTATGTTTGTCCAACAAATAAACGTAAGGTAGGTGATAACGGGGTTGGCTCATTTTTACTGCAAGTTCTGTCCTGGTGACATCTCCCAGTTTCCTCAATATCTGTTACTATTTAAATGGCCAGAAACTCTCTCTTTCTGTCTCCCTCCCCTTGAAAAAATATGTAGCTTTACCAAAATATAAGCCAGTTTGTACCACCTATACTACTTACCAGCGTACTTTAGGGAATATACATTAGCAAAAGATGGCCGTTAAATGGATAGGCATAATAGGTATCATGCATTTAATTGTTTGCTTACCTTCTGGATGGCGATGATTTTGTTTGAATGTGAGAGAGACTCATTAAAACGGCAGAAATACATCTACAGTGGCCAGATTGTATGTAACATTATTTGTCTTTTAAGTGCTCCCAATAGTGAACCAAGCAGGATTTGACAAATTCCTGCAAAGAAAATGTCTTCCAAAGCCCAGAAGGTTTTAATCATGCAAGCACCCTACTGACTAACAATTTACTAAGAATTTGTAATGCTCATGTATTCATAAAAGGAATCTGATGCCTTCTTTGAGCTAAGTTTTTGACAAAATTTTTGTAATTTGGAGGTATGCAACAGGAAGTGATGAAGTACAGTTCATAATGACGATGAAGACTTGTATTCTTACATATGCTAATATAAGGATATGCTAGTAAACAACATTGTGTTTAAAGACTCTCCTTTACATGCTGTTTAAAAAAGGGTTTAACTCTCATATATAGTAATAAGCAATCATTACTACTGGTGTTTTAGTGTGGAAACTAAAAAGTAGTTTAAATCATCCTGAAATTACTGGCAATTTCATTTCAGATTTCCTCATTCGGTGGTCTAGAAAAAAATGAATGAACATAAAATCAAAAACTGATTAAATAAATGGCAGTGGTGACACCATTGTCCTCTTGACTTACTAGCTGTGAGGCTACAGTGCACATGCAGTGGGTGGAACGCCCAACTCCAGCTCTTTAACAGAGGGAATATGAACCTGGCTAGAGTAGTTTTCTCTCCTTGCTTTTTGTCCTGGTGGATAGTTCGAGTTATTACAGGCAAAAATTAATTGCATCAGCAGAAAATGCTAGTGAAGACTTGCCTCTAAAGGAGGCCGTGTATATTTGGGCAGCTGAGGTCACTATGATGCTGTTTTCATTATACCGAAACATTTATGTATTCTTTAAGACAGACTGTGGAAGGAAGAGGGAGCTGTCGTAACCAGAGAGGATAATACTTAGCTTTGTTCTCCTGTGGTTCATGTTTAACTCTTTGTTCAAAAGAAACAGGCACTTCTATGTATGAGTCATTTGACCTATTAAGAGATTGACCCTAGAATGATACAAATAGTGTCCTAATTTTCTCCAATTGACTATAAGTGGAAGTCCGTACCACCAGCTGAGGTGTAGACACATGACAGGGTATACTTGATCCTATCCTCTACTCCCCCACCTGAGCCTGTGAATAATGTTTTGCTCATAACCAAGGAACCTTTGACTGATGTTCAAGGACTTTCTTCCTTCCCCTGGTAAAACAGTGTTTGCAAACACTGGAACGTAAAACTAGAGTGGACTTCTGGGATCATGCATTCCACTTCCTTGCTACAGGCAGCTGCCTCATGTGGTCCTAACAAGACAGCTATCAAGTGCTCTCTTAATGGTATTCTGATTAGTGGATTGTAGCTGTGGAATTCCAGTCCTTACCTATTCCGATGAATTCAGGTTTTGCTGGAAGACCCTCAGAAAAAAAAGAAGCTGGCTACCACTTACCTTGGTAATGCTACCTGATTGATTCCTCATATCTACCTACATTGCTATTATTATACAAGACTGGAAAAAGGTGTGGGCATGGAGAGATAAATGATGATAACCAAAACAAACAAGAAAAAGCATGGGTTCAAGTTTTCTGATGAAAGTCAGATTAAATTGGGATTAAATGGTCCCAAATTAGTGGAGACATGTCATCTTATTGCAGCTGGCACCTGATGAAGAAATGAAGCTTTTCACTAGAAACTAAAGAATGAGATTATCAGATCACTCAAATGTCTTTCGGGTTTGAGGTTTGAAAGTTTGGTCTCCTGGCACAGAAACTGGTGTGGAGGGTATATATATAATTATGCCTGATGTTTGTTGGAGAGTAATAATACTGTTCTCTAGAACTAAGAAAGGTTTTAGCTGGGCAAAATCTGCATGATCCCTTAGCTATTGTGGTGCAGAGAAACCTAAGAAGCGGCTAAGGGTTTTGCAAGCATGTTAAGCCAACTTAACTGCAGGCTGGCTCTGAAAATCCTTCCCCACCTCTGGCTGCACCTTCCCACTCCCTTCCTCGCACTGCCACCTTATTTGTGTAGCCATCTGGTGAGCTGGATCAAGGACTAATCTGCCCGAAAACTAATCCCTTTCCAGCTCAAAAAACAAATAAATGAAAGGAAAAAGCTTTCAGGTGGAAGGGTGGAACTGCCTGTTCTGGCAGTAAACTGCACTAAAGTTGGCCTATAATCAATATGGGACAGTGCCAGAGGAGAGCTGCAACACCTGGGATGAAAGGACCTGTGTAATGGTCTAAGATTGAATTTTCCAAAACTTATTTCAGCAGGAGCAGAATTAGGCTTGCAGGGAGAACTTTTGGAGGCTCTGCTTATGCTGTCTATTGCTGTAGAACATCAGGCCATTCCTCCAATAAACATTTAACTTCAGGCACGTAGCTAGTCTCCCGTGATTAAGAGGGCATGTGGAAGAGAGTGTAGAGCTATATTATATTTCTACACTAAAAATAGTTTTGCAGTGAAAGCAAAAATACTAAAACTCAGGGTCTTTATCATACCTGCTGTGGAATGGAAAGCAGAAGGAAACATATTTACAAATGTTGCCACCAAGAACATTTTCAGCAAAAGTCTATGGATCCTGAGACCTGATCCCTGCCCACCCCCCTGCCCCCCAAAATTCTGATAACACTGTGAGAAACTCTGGTTGCTTTGAAAGTTGCATCTTGTTTCACTAATGTGG
>WAAD01033674.1:9264-73491 GCA_013389945.1 Fregata magnificens
GGGGGGGGGGCGTCCTCTACCAAGCAAGGAAGGGATTGCCCAGCTTTCCTTGAAGTGCCAGTGGTCTCTGGGTCTCCAAAGAAGTTAGCTGGATGGAGAAGTCCCGGGAAATGTTAAACAGATTTATGCAGCACTAAACTGCTGAATTTTGCAGGAAGGGAAGAGCTGGAGGATGAGGGTAAACAAGCTCTTCTCTGGCAGTCTGTGTTGTCAGTAAATTTTTATAGAGTTGAGATTTATTCTAGTGTCAACCTCATGTGGCTGTATATAGTGGGCGCTGGACGCAACAGCCTGTTTAAATAAAAGCTGTTTGGCAGTGTGTAAAGCCACCCTTCTTCTTTTTTTAATCCTTAATGAATGTTTTGTCTCTTTGTACTACTCTTTCATTGTTAGCCCCTTTCATGCTGTTCTTCATCTGAGTGATCCTGTGCATGTTAATTTTTCATAGAGGGAGAGAGTGGGAGACAAATATTTAGTCAGAACTCCCTTTGTTTGGCAATGTACAGAACCGATGTGTCAGTTAAGAGAGAAAAACATTATAACCACCAGTCCCTTCCTGGTTTTTTTTTTTTTTTTTAAGGTACGGTCTTTGCTAGCTGATTGATGTTTGTTCCCAAAGGCAGCTAGAGAAAAGCCCACCCAGCGATTAGGGTGCTTGGTGTGTTGCGCGGGCACGCGCTGTGGCATACCACCCCCCCAGCCCGGCCCAGAGGCAGTGTCAGGGACTGCTGGGGAAGGAGGCAGAGCAAAATGTCTAATGTGGCATCCCGTGGCCATCAAGCAGTGGCGTGCTGTTCCTTCTCGCCGATCACACGACGCCGTGCAGTCGCAGCACCAGGGAGTTTCTGCGAGCTGGTAATTGCAGAAATGATTTCTTACAGAGCCCAGCCCTTCTGCTGGAGTACAAACACAGGCTGGGTAAAAGGAAGATGCTTAAGAATTAAGGCAAGCTGTACTGGAAAAGACAGCTTTCCTTGGGAAAGCTTACACAGTACTTGAAATACTACAGAGGAAATGCATAAAGCAGCCAGAACTGTCTGACTGACTGCAGAATTTTCAAACAAGGAGTGATGTTTGTACATAATTAAGTCAAATCTGCAATGTCAAATGCAACCAGAGATTTTGATACGTGTTTTAACGTACTAAGTAGAAATCTGAGATTTTGAAATATTTTCAGTCTAAAGTAGGACTGTATAGTGTAGACATACTTTGTTTCTCAAGACATTGGGAAATTATGGCATTTTTTGATGTTTATTTCAGATTCTCTGCAGAGAAATGCTGTAACAGAAGGTAATACATAGTCAAATTAAAGAGGAATTTAGTGAGAAAAATAAAAACCATTGAAATTAGAAGGGCCTGGTATTTTAGTAAGAAAATCTAAATATATGATACCATTGGAGAAAGGTATGATTTGCTTAGAAGAGGAAAATATATCAGTTTTTTAAAAATACAAAAGAGAAAATAATTTCAAATTAGCATTGTACAAGGCAGAATTACAAATAGAAAACTGATAAGAAACATCCTAATCTGTTGAAGTCTAAAAGGAAAACCGTTAGCAAAACTGGCATTACAGTGATCTTTTAAATTAGCTGTAGCATCACATAAACTGAATTATCAGACTTGATGTTGAGAAGAAAAAATAGCAAGTTCTGATTAACTTGTGTTCGTGCTTTCTCTCAGCCCCACCTCCAGAAAATATCTAGCAGTAGTGTTAGAAGGCATCCTCAGCAAGTGTAACTAATTTGTTTACTCATTTGCATGATCAGAGGATCTGGTCTCATACTATGTCTTTGTGCAGTGTTTGTGTGCATATATAAAATAACCATTCCTTTTATATGACATTGATTTTTCTCACAGTTTTATTCCTGGCAAAAAAAGTCTGCCTTGCAGAAAGTTAGACAGAATAACTGTGTCAAATTAGATTTATTTCAAGGAATATAAATGCAGCTACCTTTACTCACACAAAAGTAAAGACTTAACAAAAAAAAAAAAAGGGAAAAGAAGCTTTTACAAACTCCTTTTGCTTGCTTTCTCGCCTGACCAGAGCTCAGAGCCAGCCAAAGACTCTCACTGATTGAAGCAGCAGTGGAGGCTAAATGAAGTTTTTAGCTGAACACTTTAAATTGAAGCTGGCTAGGAGGTTCATGAAGTAATTGGAACTCTCAGTGTGTGCATGTGTAGTACATAGGTAACAGTATTTTACCCAGTATCACCTCAGAAAAAAAACCACTGGAAATTGTGGATGTTTGGGAAGTTTGTTCAGACATGTTCTTGTGGAGGGTTAGGGCATACACATGTCTGGATTTTCTTGCCTGTATTCTCTAGAAATCTCAGCACATTTTGAATACTTTATAAATGTGTCTGGGATTTAGGGACACCTGATAACCCTAGCCCAGATGCCCCTGCTCCAGCTGCTGCACGTCAGCATTTCATAGTAGTCTCATCTGGGACTCTGAACATAGAAATGGTCTTATTTGGAGCCTCTGAACATGTGTGCTGCGTTGTAGAGCCATGCATTATAAGTTTGACACTTCTGGAAGGTCTTCTGGGCCTGTACCATCCATGTGGTTTATGCATGTACAATGGTTCTGATCCCCCTCTGAAGCCAAAGGCTTAATGTGCATGTGCTTTCCGGTGCACACACATTTCAAACCGGGAAATTCTGTATACGGAGGTTGATTCTGTCCCCCTGGAGTCCTCAGACATTGTTGTCAACTTTGAGGGTCAGATTCAAGTGCCGTACTTTTCCTGGATAGAAATGTGTTTTTTAAGGTTAGTCTTTAATTTAGTGTGGCATGACAGTCCCAGAAGCCAGGCACTCAAGTTAACAATATAGTTTTTCAAAGAAATTGTGTTCAACATAGCTTGTACATTTATTTCTATAACTGCATCATTCTTTCTGGTCATCACCTTTCAGATGCTTGATCCCCTTTTCAAACATAAAATTGATCTCTTCTTCTGTTTTTTCCTCACATGATGTAGGTGCTGCCCATAATAAAAAGCATTATCTTTTCCCTGCTTAGCCTGTCCTAAGTGGCCTGCGTTTTTCTTGACCTGGAAAGGAAATACAGAAATCAAAGTATAATTCTGTAATGAGTTAATGTGTTTTAGATTCATTACTATTTTTGCAGAAATTATTCTCACTTCATTAGCTTGGTCTCCCCTTCCACCCATTTTTATAGGAATCATTATGAAGCCAGAACTTGGTTAGTGCTGCCTTTGTCAATTCAAGTTATTAATGATTAGTTAATTCTCTTAAGGAATCTATTTTTACTGTGGCAGTATTCATTTTCAGCCATTGAATCTCATGTTTAAACATTTTTAGTACTTACTTTTCAATTATGTAGTCACAGTAGAGTAAAAAAACCTTAAATACTTCCTTAAAGGTGACTTGTGAAACAGGAATGATTTATGTCTGATTTTCACAGCTCAAAAAATAGTGCACAGTTACACACTGTATGTGATGCAACTCATGAGCAAAACAAGAGAGGAATAAGTGGGATTCCAGTCTTAACTTTGAATATCACCTCTGTAGAGGAACAAGTGACTTCTTACTTAAAAAGAAACTCATTATTTCTCCACTAGTGGAGTGGAGTAGTGGAAGTACAAAATTATTAAGGTGATTTTCTTGTTAATAGTTTAAGTCTTGTCAACATTTTCTCAGCTCTTCATAGTGATTGAAGAGACCTTTTCCTTCCAAAATTTGCAAATGAGAGTGTCAATTGTATGTTTAGAATGACCTGACCTGGTACATAAGAATAACTGTACTGTGCTAAAAATGACTGGAAACTTAAATATGAATCAGTGGGCACAAGATGTAGGACAAAGTAAATAGGACAATTGCTGGTCGGGTTCTCTTTTTCTTACATCTTTGTGAAACTGCAGTCAAGAATAAAAAAGCAATGTGTGCTTTTTGGAAGTTTAAGACTGCCCTATTTGCATTTTGTATACTGCGCGTGGATGTGGAGAAGAGAGAAAAATAGAGCTCCCTGCAGAATGTGCATGAGAATATGCATCAGGTCTCCAGGGAGTGTTTGTGTGGCTGTAGGAAGAAGCTGCATAGTCTGGGGAGGGACTAGGACTCATGTCTCAGGGGAATATTTTCTTACTAAACCTTTGCACTGCAGTGCAGAAATACCAGGAGTGTCCCATGAAGATACTTGATGACAAAGTCTACAGATGAGAGCAGTTGGAAGTGTCTTTGCTCACAGCACTAGGGTAACCAGCCCTTTAAGAGAAGGTATAGTTGTATGTAAAGTATAACAATGATGTCTGGGATAGTCTGCATAAGACCTACTACCTCTTAGGTAGCCTGACTGAGTAAAAGATGCGGAGACAGAGCTCACGATGCTTCAGAAGCTCCGTCCTCCACCCTTTTTCTGGTTACGTCAAGGTCTCATCGGAGCTGAAAGCTCCAACTAGGACTCTCTGGAGTCACTGTTTAAGAACCTAGGGCCCCCAAACACTCTCAGTTGGCGCTGTGTTATGTCATTTTTTTATCTCACACAGACAAATTAAATGGGTAATTAAGTGCATATTTTTAGTAGCTGACTTGCAGGATTAGGTAATGAAAGGCTGCATGGTGTTTTAGGAGATCATCCGCTTGCTGGCATCATTAAAAATACTTGATTTCCACAATTTTTTTAGGGCTTCTCATATCCCTTCTACAAGTTACATGCTCACAATTCCACCTCGTAATTTTTCATGAATTAGTACTCAATGATAAGAATATTCTGCTGGGAAGATTTGTTGGTCTGGTAAGGAGTGACTTTGTAAGTGTTCTCCAGACATGGAGAGTATCATTACTCAATGGGTTGATATGCTGCTAATATTTCCTTTCTGTCCATTGCTTGCTGGCTGTTGATGTCAGATTTTTGGATATACCAGGCAAATTAACAGAATTCCCTTCTTGCAACAGTTGAACTCCAAGTACTTATGTGATCTTCTGCACCTACTCTTCTGCATGTTTTTTTGCTATTCACATGCAGTGTATCTAGTTTGAAATTTCATTCATTTTGTCAAATCAAACACCAAGTTTCCCATGCAAAATTTATTAACCTGCTAAACTCCCTGTACAAGTAGGACTTTTGGTGGTATATTTGTTATAGGATAGTGGTGATATCCAATATGATTTTAAATTTCTGGGGTTTTATGTAAATCCATTAAATACCTCTAGGCAAACTTACATTATGTTGTCAATTTTTGACAACATGGTGTTAAAACCACTGGAACTGGGTTGACTGTTTCTGAAGAAGGGTTCCATTACTTAACTGAGCTCTGGGGATTAGATATACTGAATGGCAAATTCTTTTTCTTTTTCTTTCTTAATTCATTTCTGTTTCATGGTTAAATAGACTATGTGCTATCTGAACCAATTCAGATTTTCCGAGTATTCCCAATATGCTTTTTATCAATAGCCATGCTCTAGAAAGTTATCACTGCTTTTTAACTGCTTCATCACTTTCTTTCTAGCTATTAGTAGGGATAAAGTTGTTCCATGTTTAGGATTTATCTTGATTCTGTCTCCTTTGTAATGGTCTTTGTTTTTTTCCCTAATCATATTTTAAAAGTAATTTCTTCTTCCCCTTTCTCAAGGATTAACTCATTTGGTTTTCATTCTCTCATTTCATTTCTCTTGTGGATATTTCACAACTGTGCGTATCGTTGTCTATATAAATCACCAGTTTCCATTTTCAGCAAGGTTTCTTTTTATCCTCAAACCTCCAGTCAATCTCTCTGAAGCTGAACTGGCCTTCTTGTCGAGCACTTACAGGGTAAAATCCTGTCCCTATTGAATTCAGTGGGAGTTTTGTCATTCATGTCAATGACTTCAATGCTTCACTCACAGTTAACATGCATTAGGTTTTAATTATAATGCCTTTTAGGCACCTCCAGCCTTCTTCCTGCTTCATGGCTTTTAATTACTTCCCACTGAGCACACTATTTACTCCTCCTAATTCCACTCAGCTTGTTTTTTCAAATGCGTACTTTTTCTCATTGCTTGTCAGTACACAGGAGAAGGATGATACCTTAGGAAAATATAAAGATAGCCAAAAGGGAATTATGGTAAACGTTAAGCATTCCTTTTGCAAATCATTCTGTGAAGGCAACATGCCTATTAATTTTGGTGGGCTTCATGGGAAACCTGGACTCCTGCATGCTGCCCAGGGAAGGAATGGAGCCTTACAGAACAAGATTATCACATCTCAAGCACAAAGTGTTAACCCATTTAAAGAAATGAAAAAAGAAATGGTCTGTGACACACCTCATGGTCCTAAGATAAGGAACTTCTGAGCTTTTTTGCCCTAGGGAACACACAGTAACAAAAACAATTAATAGCAATTGCATATCAAAGTAAGACAAACTGAATTTGTGGTCAGCTGCTGTTTATCAATGATGGCAATATCATGTTTACCAAAGTACTATGGCTTTTTAGTATTTATTGGCTTGCTTCTTTTTAACCTTTTGAATACTGGTTAGACAGTTTTGCTAACTACATTAATATAAAAATGTTCTATGTCCGAAGAATTCATGGCCCCATAACCTCTATAAATGAAATAAACCTGAATCACTCTATTGTTTGTGAATTTTCTCATGGCTGGTCTGCAGTTCTGAAGTTGCAGATTAATTAAACTAGTAAGAGAAAGAAGATGGTTTTCTGTGTTATCTGTGCATCTCATGATCGTATGACTTATTTCGTACAAGGGACAGTATCTGTCATTTGCTGCAGGTTTGAAGAATAAGACCTGGTATTATTGGTTTCTGCATTCTCTGACCTCCAAAGCTCCTTCTTCTTTGCTGCATGAGACAATACTCTGTTGGGTCATGAAAAGGACAGAGGTGATGGTGCTGAATTTTCTTAAGCAAGATGTTCTACTAAGAAACAGAACTACTGGGAACAGCAGTTCAGTATCCTGACCTCTGGCTTTTTGATATGACTTGCAAAACGTAACTGGTCAGTAGTATCTGCCAAGAAGCTATATGTGCATCTGCAGACTGCTGAAGGGAGATCATCATACTGCACTATGTAAATGTGTGAGTTTCTTTCATGGTGGAAGCATGTGAAGTGGAATACCACATTGTCAATCAAATGCTGAAAATGTGAGACTTGAAGCGTCAGTATGCTTCTTCAAGAATAATTTTAAATAAAAGCACTAAGAGCAGAGGAAGAGAATAGGCTGCCTGTAAATGTCTAAGCAGAAGTAGTGGCATTGGCTTGTGGTCAAATAAGTATAGTAGTCCAGTGAGGTTATCTTCTTTTTAGAGAACTGATCGGTCTCAAAAGGTTTTGACGGGATCAGCATGTATTTTTCAGACTTCAGAATACAGCGAAGTAATTCTTGAAGAAAAGTTTCTTGTGCAATGATGAGAGCAACTATCCCCTTGTAGAATTATTTTTTCTTTCTGAAGTATTGCTGGTGACTGGAGTCCCACTGCATGCAGCCGTTCCATCATCACGGGGTGTCCTGTCCCTGTCCTGGCCACACATTGGAAATAGAGAAGGAAGTACTCTGACAATTCAGTCTAAAAATAGTTTTGACAACAAACAGGTGAAGATAGCTAACTTAGTAGTGGGCAGGGCAAGAGTGCATTCTCGTTTGTTTCTTACCGTGGCTGGTGCTCCCAGGCTAATTCAGTTTTAACAAAACTAATCTCCCCTTTGTCTTCTTGTCTTTGCAGAATTTAGATTTTGACAGTCCTGAGCCATGCATCCATCATTTTGTCTTTTAAGTACTAAACCGTCAACATCAATATTCTGAGATTTCAGCTTTCTCTTTGATGTCTTTTCTTTTTTGATTGGTAACACTAGCCGAGTCCTCTGAGTTGAAGTCATTCTGTAGTAACAGCGAGAATTAGGTCATTGCAGAATTTGTAGATACTGCTATTAATCTGACAATTAAGTAACATTGTTTCTTTTTTTCCCATAGTATTGGTAAAGGTGATTTAGCCTCTTCGTCCTTCCTGTCAAAACCTCAGAAAGAGAATCTTACGTTTGCTTGAGACCCATTTCCTGGTACTGAACCCCTGGGAAAGAAGTTTGAACAAAATATTATGGCAAAGAGATTAGGATTAGCATTGTGGGATGGTTGTTTCCAGCTCCTCTGTAACAGTCAAGAACGTCTTGTAAAGGGAAAAAAAACCCCACCAAAAGAACATCGGATGGCCAACTCAACAAAACTGCCTCCTGACAGAAAACACTAATGTACTTCCTATGAACTTAGCTATAGCTAGTGCTGGCTGCTTTGGGGAAGCAATTCTGAGTCTTTAAAATTCCTATGTTTGCCTCTTCTAAGGTCTTTCTGGTATCTGCTGTTGCTGTGTGGTAAGGGAAGCCGCAGATCAGCTGTCCTGAACAGATGTGCTGGGGCTTGAGGGAAATAGGAGGAGATTAAAAGCCTCTGGATGTTGCTCTTTCTTTCATCTTCCTTCATCTGATCCCCCATCACCAGTTGATGGGGGCTGTGTTCTGCATACGGGGAGCAAGGGGAAGCTTGTAGTGCAATTACTCATTTTTCAATGGCTTTGTATGCCCTTTCTAGAGTTTAGAATAACTCACTGCTCTGCTTGTTGCCTTCTGGGACCTGAGGACTTCAGAATACTTTGCAACTAATGGATTGGCTAGAAATCATTCTTAAGAGTGGGAAAAAATATTTATCTATGGCAAAGAAGGAACGTTACACAGAGGTGAGATAGGGCAGGTATAGACCAACTCTGTCATTGAGTCTAATCCCCTGCAATTACTGAGGATTATTACAATTATTACAACAGATGTCTTGTTCAGAGGTTCACAGAACAGCTGCCTCACAGGATCTGATGTTTGCAGAACATCTGCCACACAGATAGTCACATATCATCGACCACAAAGTGATTCCTACTGCTCTGTGAGAAATGCTAAGTCAAGACCAAAGTAGTGAAAGGCCAAAAAGAGACAACTACAATGTCACAGTAAAGAAAATCAGAGAGATTGAGGGAGTTGCCCATGTCCTGTGTCTCTGGGATGCCAAGGATTTAGCCAGCTATAACTCCTGGATGATCCCAAGAGGCAATCACATTGTCAAAAGTCCAGTGACCCCAGCTGATTCTTCTGGAGTAAATGTTCAAATTCCTTCTGATGTGAAATCTGAGAGTCATTTGAATTTGCAGTGAGACAGTAGCAGCCATGCTCCTGGATCCTCTCTGCCTTGCTTTTACCTGGGGGTAAACTCCAATGCTTCAGGAAATAAAAAAGTAAGCTGTCCCTCAAAATGGGTCCAAAGTCATACAGGAGTAGAACCCAGCTCCCTTGATGTGTGGTGTTTTAACTTCCCACCATCTCTCTGCTAATACAGCATCCATCTTCATTAGTGTGAGCTATCTGTGGTTGAAAGCTGTCAGAATTACCTAGCAGCACAATTTCATTTGAGAAATTACTAATATCAGCTCTTTTATACTGTTGTTCCAAGTCTAGATCCTTGTTAATGAAATGAGAAAAACTTGTTGGTAATGTCAGCACTTTAGTTTGTTTATTACTTGTTTGCATTTTTTCCTGAAATTTGTGAAGCTGTGTGCACTAAATTCTGCTTGTAGAAATGTATTTTCAGAAAACGATCTGGAAGAATATTTTGAAGGAAAGAGTCCCATCTAATGCTGTTTCTTTGCCTGATGACCTGGGACACTACTGCATACATATAATTCCATATACTACATGTCATTTAACATAATACTTGGTTCAGTATCCAATTCTTCTTTTGCATGGAAATAAAATAGTGTATCAAAAGGAGTCTGTCCTATTTTGTTCATTAAGGTTCTGAAAGTTTAAATACATTGAGGAAGATTTCTTGTAAAGTATACACTGGGGAAGATATTTAAAATTAAAATAGGCAGTTCTATGGCCAGATGCAGGCCTTTTTGTTAAATTCTGTTCTCTTAGTAAAAATTAATAAATCCTAAATATGTTATCAAAATCTAGGATTTATTTCTGTTTGTCAAGGCAGCAAAAGAAAGTTCTCATGTCGATGGCACAGCAAATGAGATCATGTTGTAGTGAAGTGGCAACTTCTTCCTGTTCTGGATTTAGAAATGACGGCTGTGATGATTAAAAATATAAGGCAAGGGTTTGTTCAGGTCCTCAGGTGATATTGTGGTATAAGAATAGGAGTTAGGCTGATATAAGGCCTCTTATAAGATCTAGGAATAGCTGAAATTAGTAAAACAAATTAATTATATGTTGGGTTCCTTTTTCAGTAATGGGGGCTAATCAGGTGTTTTGTGTGTGTTTTTTATAGTGTTTGTGATCTTGTTTCTTGTCATATTAATGCCACTCTGTAGTAGGAAGCAAACATTAATTAGTGCATAATTTACAGTAGGAAAAGCAGAGGCTTGGGTAGTTAATAAATTTTAACAGAGGATTTTATCTAGAGCTGTTTGTGGAATTTCCCAGTAGTGTCTCTTTATGTGGTACATTTTTACTCTCATCTCAGTTGATGCTATATTAAAAGAATTATTTTGGTATCTTTAAAAGTCTGACCTAAGGTGTATGAGGCAGTGCACAGAAGCTTTAAACAAAAAAACAGTTAATACCAAAGACAGTTAATACCAAAGACAGTTAATACCAAATTCAGAAGGGCCTTACCATTGTCCAGTTTCAGGTGGATGAGTCACACACCTCAGTGATTTTACACTCCCCAAAGATACCATGTTGTCTAGTATATTAAAAAATTCTTTAGGATAATGTTTTGTCCCAGCTTTTCAGGAAGGACCTGGGATTTTCCCTGTCTTTCTCTCTTAAAGCATGATTCTACAACTAACCCATTAGTCACCTTGTCAATGCTTTTGCAGGAAAGAGGGCCCCAGGTGCCACTGTTGTATCTATTGACATGAGAGAGAAATGGTCCTGGTTTCCTGTCTTCATGACAGGTCACACAACCCGATACAACCTGGGGCCCTGGTGGGCAGCTGAGCATGGACCAGCCACATGCAGTCCCAGCAGCAGGGACAGCCAGGAGCCTCCTGGGCTGTATAAGCAGGGGCACAGCCAGCAGATTAAGGGAAGGGATTATCTGCCTCTATTCAGCACTTCTTAGACTGCATCTAGATACTGCATCCAGTTTTGGGCCACCCAGTGCAAGAAGACATGGATAAACTGGAGTGAGTTCAGCGGAGGTCCATGAAGCTGGTCGGAGGCTGGAGCATTTGTCCTATGAGAAGATGGGGGAGCTGGGTATGTTCAGCCTGGAGAAGAGACGGCTTCAAGGGCATGTCACAGCAGTCCCCCCCATACCTAGGGGGATGTTAACCAGAAGACAGACTCAGGTGCTTCACAGTGGTGCATGGTGGGAGGAGAGGAAATAATTGACATAAGTTGCAACATGAGGTGTTCGGAATGGATATAAGGAAAGACTGTTTCTGTGAGAACGGTCAGGCAGTGGAGCAGGTTGCCTGGAGAGTCTCTGCAGTCTCCATCCTTGGAGGCCTTCAACACCTGACTGAATAAAGCCTTGGGCAATGTGGTGTGACTTCAGGCCTCACCCTGCTTCGTGCAGGACGCTGAACTAGAGATTTCCTGAGGTCCCTTCCAGCATGTGTCCTCTGAGATATAGACAGAGATACACACAATCCTTACCTGGACCTAAGCACCCTTTTCATCCTTTCCAGGACTAAAAATTATATCAGTTGCTTATTTTAAAACACAGTCAGACATATTGTTGGTGCCATTTTATGTCACCTTTTGTTGTTAAGACCTTATTTCACATCAGTGGTCTTCTCAGGCTGGGGAGGTTCAAAGTCACATCTCCATCTTCCCAAGAGACTACCCATAACCTCCAGGTCACAGTCTGCATGTACCATGCACCTTCTCTCTTCTTGAAGCAGTGTAGCTGCACAGCTGAGAATGCAAAATCCAGGGGTTGGAGAGAGAAGTGGCAAGAGTGGGTGAGATTTGCAGGTGAGTTAACACTGCAGGAACTGTCTGGGTTTGGTCCTGGGTTCCAGGCTCTTTCTCTAATGTTGCATCTGACTTTTAGCTGGTAGCCATTTATTTCCACATAGATGAGCATTCATGGAAAAGAAATCCACATCTTCTAATCCAAATAAATTTCTTAATTGCTCAGGCAAGGAATTATGCTTGCTTGTTCACTCTCTTCTTCCCCTCTACTCTTTCCAATCCGCATCAATCTTACACTCCTTACTATACAGCTGGAGCAAAAGGGATGGAGTATGTCCTTTGCATAATTCCCTCCTGGTTTCGGCTGGGATAGAGTTAATTTTCTTCCTAGTAGCTGGTGTAGTGCTGTGTTTTGGATTTAGTATGAGAATAATGTTGAAGATAACACACTGATGGTTTAGTTGTTCCTAAGTAGTGCTTACACTAGTCAAGGACTTTTCAGCTTCTCATGCGCTCACAGCGAGAAGCTGAGAGGGGGCACAGCCAGGACAGGTGACCCAAACTGGCCAAAGGGATATTCCATACCATATGACATCATGCTCAGTATATAAACTGGGGGGGAGTTGGCCGGGGGGCAGGGACCGCTGCTCGGGAACTGGCTGGGCATCGGTCGGCGGGTGGTGAGCAATTGCATTGTACATCACCTATTTTGTATATTCTTTTATTATTATTATTATTTTCCCTTCCTTTTCTGTCCTATTAAACTGCCTTTATCTCAACCCATGAATTTTACTTTTTTTTTTTTTTTTCTGATTCTCTCTCCCATCCCACTGGGGGGGAGTGAGCAAACGGCTCTGTGGTGTTTAGCTGCCTGCTGGGTTAAACCACAACATCTACAAAGAATATGTACTCTGAGGGCAAGAGCCTTGTCCCTGAAAGATGGGAATACCTTAGCATTTTCTCAGGCTGCAGAAGCCTCTGAACCCATCCACTTCTTGCTGGTACCTCCAACTATGAGGCAATATGAGTCTTTTCCCACTCAAACTGAGTTTTTGGATAAAAATGGTTAATGGCTCTTTTGCTTTGGCAAGTTTTCTCCCATTACTGTGTATTAAACTTGCTATAAACACTTCCCAGATCATACCTCTGATAGGAGCATGAATGCTGTCTTTATGGAAGCCCTGCTCCTGTCATCAATAGTGACTAATGGTCAGGCTACATTTTCATAAGCATTGCTGATTTTGATCAGGAAGGACCCCCTCCTAGAAAATATACAACGTTCTTAGTGTCTTCAGGAAAGGTAATCTCTAATCTCAGTGAAGTCACTGAAAGGCAGCTAGTGGTTTATCTGCTTTTTCAGTTGTCAAACACCGCTCATGGCTTCAGCCCCTGAGAAATCCATGGGGCTGTTTGTTTTGCTTGGGGAACAGAATGTCACCATTTACTGAGAAGAAATACAAGGTGGAAATAGTTTCATTAGAGGGTGTTAAATTTTATAGTTCCTTCATCACATATGTCAGATTAATAGGAAGAAAGTGTTTTAAATCGTTGACTTTAATTAGAAGAATGGAGAATTCTGCCAACAACAATAATCCATTTTTGGTGACCAAGTGTTTAAGTCATTTAGAAGTTATTCCATTTATTCTTAATAATGTTCTCATTTATTGAAGTTTAATCTATTTGGAAAAATACCGGTCCTAATGGTATGCTTCACAGAGCACAAATTATGTTGCAGAATATTTAAAATAATTCTTTATTTTCTAGTCTCATCCTTTTGCTATTACCTTCTGTAATGCTTTTAGCATCATTCGATACATCTGGTCACAAAATGTCATATTGCTCTTAGATTTACCATTTGTTAAGTATTTGCATCTGGTACAAAGGCTTCTTTTTACAGTCTCTGTATCATTGCCAAGTTGAGACCTTGATCAGCAGTAAAGATACAGAGATGCTGATTAATGCTTTTGTCATCTCAAGGGCTGATTACTGTAATTCACTCTTTCAGGGACTTTCAGCCCATGCTGTTAGGAAATTGCAACTGACACATTATGCTGCCATGAGGATTCTCTTCAAAATGAGATTATTTGAATGTATTACACTGATTATTAAATTTTTTAAAAAATCATGATTTGTTAAGTAGAAAAATTTCATTTTAATTGTTACATGTGTTTGGGGGATCTTAGAGCCTAGTATGAGCCCATCATGTGAGTAATCATTTTGCTGTTCTGATCTTTCCTGTAGATCATCCAATTTACTGAGCTGTCCTGATGAAGTCTGTTAAGATTTGTACATCATCAAGAGAGTAAATTATCCATTGATATTCTGTAAGCTGAATTTGTGTTGTTTTTCAATCAACGTGGAAATGCTTTGTATTTACTTGGACATCTGAATTGCAGGTTTTCCTATTCCTGTTTTAAATTTGTGAGCATATAATTATGGGCTTGGATGAGTCTTCTTGAAAGCTAATTAATCATAGGTATTGAAATTCACCAAATGACTGTCCAGATTCAATGATAGTTTTGAATAATAAAATTTCATAGAAGACATAAAAAGTGTTATTTTTACAGTTTTTCTGCAGCTGTTTTAAATTTTGACAGAAAAAGGAGAAATAATTCTCATTCTTTTTCTTCTTCTGAGCAAATCTCTTTTTCACTGCTACATAGGTGAGAAAATCCTGCGTTTTTCAGCTGTCCTAAGCAGAATAATCAGAATGGTTTTAGCAACATGGGTAATAGTGCTAACCTGTTTATGTATGCCAGCACTGTCTAATTAGCAACCTTATGTTAGTGAAGCCTTTTTCCCTCTAAGAGGAAGCCTGGACCTCTAAAAAGTAATTTTAAAAGGTCAGTTTCAAAGGAAAAGCAGCTTATGCTTTATATTATAATGACTGCATGAAAGCTTTCCATTCTAACAGATTCTTGCATTCCTATTTTTTGGTCACTTAAAAAAAATAAAGGTCTACAGCAACACACAGACTTTGGAAAAGCTCAAAAAACCCACTCCAGTGGATCCACTGGATCAAACATAATTCTGACAATTTAGCTGTATAGCATTTCTCTTCAATCTACTGTGCCTAAAGAAAGCATCTTCCAGTGTATTCTCATGCTTTTTGAAACTTATGTCATACTATTGAAGAAAGAGAATATGCAGGCAGACAGGCTCCAAAATCTGGGAGCTGAGACCTGGTTTATGCTGAATAACTTTTATCTAGCCTCTTTTTCACCTGCTGTAGATAGCGTGAGGTGAGGAACCAATAGAAAATGGTGGCCGTTTATCAAGTCTGTTGCCTGTTGAAGAGAAATACGTTATTTGCACTGAAATGGAGAAGGAAGTGAAGTGTAGGAGCTGGGTATGCCTTTGAGAGGGAGAAAGGGCACAGGCTCAGAGCCGCACTCAGAAGATGCGGTGTTGCTGTACAGATTGCTCCTTCAACTTGAATCCCTGAGACAAGTTAAAGGATTTTCCACATGTGATGTTAAAGTAGACAGGAAGGACTCTAGAATATTTCCCTTTTGTAACCTGGTTTCCAGGCTTGTAATTAAGAGGTTGAAATGCGTTGTTAAAATAAACAGATTGTATTTTGTAAAGCACTGTAAGAGTCTGGGTTAGGCTGATAGATGGGATATATTCTCTCTCCAGGGGTAACTAATATAAGTAAAGCAGAATATATAGGCATTTTCATCTGCATAGTTGTATATAAGCACCTTGTGAGCTGCAGGGAGCTCGGAGCCTGGATGTGTCCCCTTGCTGAGCACCATGGGGGTGTGAGGCTGGGTTAGCTGAGCCTGGCTGCGGGGCAGAGCCAGCCCCTGCTGCTGCTTGTCCTGCGAGAAACTGGCAGCAGAGAGACAAACCCTGAACCACCGCAGTGAGGAAGACAAAATAACTTACTTCAAACCAGCTAATCCTCCAAACACAATAGAAGGATTTTCTTCTCTTTTATCAGACTTATTTAAAACTTACTGCAGAAAGTAAAAAGGCTCCTTGGGGGGCCCTTTGGCTGGGTGGTTGGTGGTTTGATGCTTGCCTGCATTTATATTTTGGGGCTGTAAATTCTTTAGGGCAGAGATCATATTAATTTACGTTTAGTTGAGTGCTGTGTGCTTTTCCTGGAGTTTAATTATGATATTTGCAAGAAGTCATCTCTTCACTAGGGAAACCTCCTATTTTTCAGCCAAGTTAATGTGGATTTTGACGTATATAAGAGCTGTGGGATTTCAGCTGAGGACATCACGTTTTGGTAAATGTCAAGGTTTATTATCATAGATTTGTAATATGACTTATTGATCTCAGGTCCACCTTGTTCATTACCTTATTTTGGGAATTTAGTGCCTTTTGATGTGTTTGTTTTATTGTTTTCTAATTTATCAATATTCCTGAAGCCATCAGAGTTGAAATAAACAAGTTTGTATGTCCCAACATCTTGAAAAAAGTGCCTTTTTTCATTTTAACAACTGTTTAGAAGGGCAGGATTAAAACTGGAAAGAGTTTCTGCATTATAAAGTTATTTTGCTTTACGTTGTAAACTTGGAAAGCAACATCCTCAAGTCCCCAGTAAACCTATCATATTTCAAAACACTTATGCTGCTGAAATCTGTTAACATTCTCTCAAAATTCAGGAAAAAGTTTATCTTATACCAAATATCTGACATCAATCTATTTATTACAAAATATTTCTTAATGTTCTTTCTTTATTCTGTAAATGTAATCTAAGAAAAGGTAACGTAGCTCAAGTACTGTGGTAATGCTATGTGAGAAAGTTTTGGGGTTTTTTACCACATGAAAAGTTTAGATACTAAAAGAGTATGATCCATTCAAAGTTATAATGTATTGCTATATAGATATATACAGGGTAATCATTGTAGAACTAGTTGAAACTTGTCTCCTTAAACAGACAATTTGAAGGTCTGTTCAAATAAACTCTTCTTTGACATCATATTTCTCGCTAGTGGCTGACTCACTAAGCTTCTTAATCTCTGCTTCAGTTCATTAGACAGCAATGTGTGTTTCCAGTGACAAAAGCCGTAGGCTTGACTCCTGCTGAAAGTAGCGATGTATCGGTACATGCCATTGTCACTCCCTACGTAAGTGAATGAGGCAGCTGAAGCAAGAGCAGAAGATTGTGGCCATTAACTTTTCTTTAGCGTGTCCAACTTTTTACTGTTTAGTCTTGATAGAACTTCTTCTATATTGCAGTTTATAGTATTGAATGAAGGAGATAGGACTTTGCTCTGATACGCTGAATCTCACCACTCTGAATATTGGAAGAAATAGGTAGGGAATTGTAATGACAAAAGAGATATGCTTGCAGCTGCATAACTGAAATAAAATTCCTCTTCAGCTTACACAGCATCAGTGGTGCTGAGAAATCAGTTTTGTACTGATAAAGGTGATGTTTCCTGATGGGGAAAAGAGTTAGTGTAGTAGATAATGTCCAGCTGCCCCTTTTTATGGAGATCCCACTTTGGGAGGGCTGGCTCCCTAAGCTGAGGGAGCAAGTGTGGCCTGAATTTTACTTTTCCACAGTTCTCTGTCTCACTAAGAGCTTGTTCTTCCATCTTCAGAATGTAGAATAATTTTTGTGTAGTTGTTGGTGCCTTTGTAGATCTGATAGGAGTCTGTTGTGTTTCACTCAATGTTGAGATTAATTTAGAATATGTTCAGAAATTCAGAAAAGTATGGCGTGCAGCAGCAGGCCTCTTAAACAGCATCTCTTTCAGCATATGTTATATGAGACTTCGACAATATTCAGCTATTAGTTCTAATACGTGAGACCACATTTTATTCTAAAATCATACTTTTGAGTCCTTGTGAAAAAGTAAGTGACCTCTTAGGGACTGGCAAAAGCAGACAAACTGGATCCCCCCTTGTTCCAGTTCAGTGGAGTTGGAATGGCATTCTTCAGCAAAGGGATCTCATGCTTTCCAATTCACTTGAAGCTGTTGAATTTCAGGGTATGCAGGGTAGTCCAGCTGCTTGCAGGTATATTAAGGGTACAACAGGACAGGAGCAGTCCCTGTTTCTGTGGCTGGATGGTTTTGTTATTTATTTAGTCTTGGATTTGGGCTAACAAACAGGGCTGTTCTCGTACTATTCTGTTTTTACAATATTATATTTTAATTGATATCAAGGCACCTTATTTTATAGTAAATATAGTTAAAGTCACCATGTTCCTCTAATGCTCTCCAAATACTCCTATATCAAGGAAATACAGCTTTGAAATATCTTCAAAGTTACTCATGCGTAACAAAATTGTCACTTAATTGCCATAGAAGTATGAAATAAAAGCTACTAAAGTGTTTACAAACTTTGTAGTGTTTTCTAATATGCTAAACAATCATTTGGATTTCAGTGTCCTTGCAGTAATACTTTTCTGCATCCATCATATTTGCCATTTGTTAGTTGAACCATGGCAGCCTGAGGGCTATGAATGTCATTGGGCACTATAGATGAGGCAGTGGGGTTAGGAAGCTTGGGATTTCTCCTAGAGTTTTAATTTTTTCATAGTTAAAAAAAAAAAAGGCAGTGACACATATGAGTGGGGTTGTGATTATGAGCTATTAAATGAAAATGAATATAAAATGTTAATACTCCTAAAGTCCCAGTGCTACAGGGTAAGCCCTGGGTAACATGGTTCTTTCCTAGGACCAGCACTTCAGAATTTCTCACATTCCTTTTCTAAGATGATCCCAGTACTGTCAGACCTGTCTTTATTTATCCATTTTTAAAGTTTATTTCAGAAGTTGAAGGAGTGAGTATCCCTGGGAGTGTTCTTGGAGAAAAAAGAAGCTAATATTTTGGGGTGTACATCAGATACAACTTCAGAACATCCTGTTCAGTTTTCTTTGTTGAAAAGATGTTTAGGAGGTGCCTAACCCCTTCTTGAATAGTTGTGTCTCAGTTTGTTTGTCTTGAATAAAGCAGTTCTGGAAAACATGAGGGTTAATTCTTTTATCAGTTATCTTGGATTCACTAGCACTCTCTTTTGTAAAATAAATACTAATAAAAAGTGACTTGTATATCAAGACTTCTGACTGTTCAGTAATCCACTGATTAGTCATATGACAGCTATCAAACCTGTGACATGGAAAAGATTGATTGGGAGGTCAAAGAGACGTCAAGCTTCTGAGTTAGTTGGCCCATTTTTAGCAAGTGTACAATAATTTATGATGATGTTTCTATAAATACCTTAAAAATGAATGAAGGCAATCAAGAGAAACAGATTTTAAACAGACCAATATAACATACTGCTCTTTGAATGGAGGACAAATCCCAGACAAAGAAGATAATTCTTACCACTATCTTCATATGACTTTGGATCAAACCCACTGGAGGCCCCGAAGTTATTCCTGTGGAAATCACTGTGAAGCTTTTCATTCACTTCACTGGGATCAGCAGCATCCATAGACTTTATTTTGTTTTGAAATATTTTTGGGATCACAAATAAAACCGGTGTATAATTCTTACATCATTAAATATCTGCTGCCTCATAAAAGTCTAAAGATCTAATGATTAGAAAAGCTCTGCTATGAAAAATAAAAGCTGTTAAAAATATTTGGTGGGAGGAGTCATTATTATCTTCTAAATGCTTACTACAGTTTGACTCTGTAAAGCAAATAATTATAATCCAATGGATAAGATATGATTTCAAAGCATATGCTGAAAACATAAACAAATACGGAACATGCATAGTATGAGAAAGTGTCAGGATTGCTTTATTTATTTGTGACTATATTTTCTAAGGAACTCATGGACCACTCATTTGCAAATTTGAACTTTATGGTTGGAGTTTAACTTTGCTTGTATTCCATGAAATCCTTCATTCACATCCTCTCTCTGTCTGTCTGACTTGTTAGTAGAGTTGACATCTAAGCAGGGGATATAAGAACAGTTACATTTTTTTAAAGGTGCAATTTCCCATGCCCAGTAGTCAGCTTATACTTAGCTTCCTTGTACAGAAAAATAATCATGTTCCAAATACAGTTCTGACGGATCTTTAGTAATTTACAGTTCCTTAACACTTCTTTCAGCACACTCAAATCTTTGGCCAAATATAACTTATATTAAGACAATGCGTCTGAGTCTGTGCGAGAGACAGAAAGAGAAATAATCCATTTCTGTAGCCCAGGTAATCATCTGCCACAGCACATCTCGGTGAATGTTCAAGAGATTGCAGTAAGTTCTTGTTATGATTTTTAAGTTGTTGTTATTTACTTCACAGCAGTCGAAAGTGTGATGATAGACATTTTATACAACAAGGTCCTTGCTTTGGCAAAATAAGCTAAAATTATACTATCAAGTAACTGCAGAGTGTTATAAGGATGAGGGGAAGAAATGCTGAATGAAATGACAGTAAGGTGATTTTTGTGATGAAGCAGTCTCTTCTGGAGTTGAGAGCATAAGATATTCTTTGGCTAAAGCACTTGACTGGGACTCAGGAATCAAGCCCAAATTCCCCAAGTCAACGAATTTATTGTGCAGTCCTTAATGTAGGGAAACAGGACATGAGGGGGGCAACTGCATCATCAGGCAAGCTCCACAGTACAGCATCCTTCCCATAAATTGATTCATCTTAAGGGGAATGCCTAATTTCCCTGTTCTTTCACTCCTCAGCTGTAAAATAGGATTAACATTTTCCTTCCTTATAAGAGGAAGGGATGTGGGAGGATACTGTTATTAATTACAGCATTATGCTCAACAGAGGAATGATGAAAGTCAGACCAATAAACAAATTAGCAAGATCTGTTAATAAAAGCTAAGTTCAAACAATTCAAACACATATAATGTCACGTCTGACTGTCACAGTTCTACTCTCTGTGCCTTTTACTGAACTACTGGGTTTGGCTAGTAATCTCAAATTCATTCATGAGTCTTGCTATGTATTGAGAATATGAAAACAGCTGTACTGGGTCAATCCAGCCCGGGCTTCCTCGGTGGATGGAGACCTATGGAAGAGCAGAGAACAGGACAGGCTTTCAGAGGTCCTGCCTGCTGGTTATCCCTTGCAGCAGTCTGCATTTAGGGACTTTCTGAACCAGAGGTTGCATCTTTGTTTTTAATAGACTGTGATAGTTTTCTTCCATGAGTTCATCTAACTGAACCCATATAAACTTTAGATATCTACATATCCTGTGACAGTGATTTCCATAACTGTATGCTCTGTCCAAAGATTGCTATTTGTATTTGTTTTTGGCTTTGTCTGATTTCATCTGATACTTCTTAATTAGCATTTAGTATTTATTATTTATTATGAAAAAACAATGGATGATAATTCCCTGTTCACTTCTCCATGCCACTGCAAGCCCATCGTTCTTATATTTTAACTGGTATTTTCCATAAAATCATGCATTTAAGTCCCACTTTCAGTTTCAGTGGAGAGAATGGAGCATTGAGGAACTATAGAAGACTGTCTTGTTAAGCTGCATAGCTTTTTGACATAACAGAGGAAAATGCAGTTTTAATATTTCAGTAGCTGAAAGGAGACAGTTCAAAGAGTGTAGGCAAACAGTGATGAGAATGTGTTGACAATGCATGAAATTTCTGATGTGGATTGCTTTATAAAAGAAAATGATTTTTCAGGGATTCAAAGGTGACACTTAAAACCTCCTGTAATAAGCCCTCAGGAGAAAAAAATCATCCTTTTGGTTTTAGTATTGCTCCCCAGCTGAAAGAGTGATGGATAATTTTTGATAAACATCTTGTAGTGCAAAGGACCATAACAGAGGCTATCTTGATGCTGGTAATCTGTTCTGATTGTTTTTCTGATTCTTTATTCACTCTTTGTAAGAAATTAAAATAAATTAATAGAAGGGAGGATTTTTAGAAGAAAGGAGTAGGATTCAGGAAATGGACTGACAAAATTTATACTATATTTACATGGTTGTGTAATATTTGTCACAGAAGAATAGAGTATAACAAACTTTTTCTATGTCCCACTAAAGAATGAATTATTATCTGTAGAGTGAGAGCCCAGTGGAAGCAATGGACATCTTATATATTATGGACATCTTATATATTATGCACACCTGAGGCAGAAATAAGGAATGAAAGAGTTCAGTTTGATTCCATCTTATAGCCACAGTTCTGCACAGGTTGTGTTGTACTGTGTGCTGTAGGAACACGAGAAAGTGCTCTGCCTTGAAAAAGTTGAGGCTAATTCTTCTGCAATTCATGAGAAAGGAATGGAGGTGCTGAAATCTGTCTGCTGCTCGCCGAGGCCCTGGATGAGGTCATCTAGCACTGCAGAGAAGCCTGTGAGAAACCTTCCTAGTAGGCTTTGGAGGGACAGTTATGTTGCTTCTTGCCTTCTCAGCTACTCAGAAAGCCAGCAACGATGTGTTTTATCATAGTGAGTAATTGTTTTCTCAGTGGTCCTCCCATCACTTGGCTGGGGGTCACGGTAAAGAGGGACCCCCCCATCCCAATCAGATTGCTTCTGGCACTTAACAGTTGATGGATGTTTGTGTTCCTTTCATAGACACAGTGAAGTGCTCAAATAATGAGCTCTTCTTTACTAAAATAAATAGGCCAGATACTTGAAAGTGCTTTTATGAAAAACAAATACTTGTTATTAAAATAACTCTGAGTTGGTTGCGGTCTTTGACTTGAGCTTATATTTATGGCTGAGTTCCCTAGATGGAGAACTAAGCTGAATGACTTTCTAATTTTCTCGAAACACCTCCGGAGAAATAAAGGTAGGATGTGGGGATGGACTGATCTGCTTAGAGAATCTGATATTCTGTATGGAATTTGTGAGAAGCCTCCTTGAAATATGGTCACACACAAGACCTCACAGTGTAGCAGCCAACACAGTCATCCCCCGGCACCTCCAACTCCAAACTGGAAATAATCATGAGTGTTAAGACAGTGCTTTTGGAGGAATAGCACTGGTTTTGTTGTGCTTACAAGTAGGCACCCGTCAGGGGTGTGTAGGAATGGTACTGCAAGCATAAGTATGATATTTGAATGACAGTGCCTTTGAAGTAGTAGCAGCACTTGGTCCTGTGAAATTCACTGCAAGTCTCCAGAATTCAATGCATGGAGATGCCATTTCCATGACATATCCATTGTTTTGTTAGCACCTGCCTGTTTTTCCACCCCTAAATGTTGCTCAACATTATTAGGATCTGGCTAATGAAAATGGTGAGAAATTTTTCTAGTGTCATGCATAGACAAGCTCTAAACCAGGTATCTTGCTCAATATGATGTCCTTGTTCATGTGAGTTCTTTAAACAGTGCTAGCCCTTCAGCAAACATGTTAGAACAAACACAAATACTACAGGGAACTCAGCTCCTGATATTTTTAATGTTAAAACGAGCACATAAAACATTTTTACCTATTGGAGATTTGCTTTGCAGCAGAATCAGTTTGCCACCAGAAATGAGTTTGATTTTCTTTTCCTGATTTCTCAATATTTATGTATCTACTTCATAATGCATCACATTCATATCTTAACTTAGTTGGAAGATTATATATTAATGGTATTTATATGATCCACCCTTGTTAACATGGTATCTGATTGTTTCAAAATTTTACTTTGTTCTGTAGGATGATTATTTATCTTACTATGCCTTCCAGTTTTATGGATGCAGTCTCCATGTAAGAAGACTGACTGGGTTCCGTAAGGTCCTGTAGGAAACTTATAGTGGTTTAGAGAACTGAGGCAGGTTTGTCTAAATTTGCAGCTGTTGGCCTAACCACTGGACTCTCTTTTCTTTCTGTCTGAAATGTTTGTTGCTCAAGACAAAGGCAATTGAAATGACATAGCTGTTACAGACCACTGTGCTGTACTGAAATTAACTTACAGGGAAGGATTCATAACATGGGACTCAGATTATTTCTGTATCTGTATCTCTTGTTCACAAGGATGCAAATATTCTTGCTTTTGATAAAAGACTACTGAGATACAAATACAGAACTGTTTCCTTTGAAGCATGCAAACAAACATCAGGCATCCAGTACCTCTGGAAATGCCTGAATAGTGAACACTGCGTTATCTGATGGAAAAGGACATTTCACAAGGTGAGAACTCAGGTTGCTGGAACTGGCGAAACCTCTTGCTGAAGAGGTACTGAGCAATCTTCAGAATGAGGAAATGGCAATTCTTTGAAAGATCTGGATTTCTGTCAAAATTAGTGATTATAAGGGGGTAGTGTCCTTGATATGATACTTTCACTGCAAAGATGGAGAGGCTGGGAAAAGTGTGTGTGCACGTATGTGTGACAGAGACACAGATTGTTAGGTGCAGCAGTACGCTTAATTAAAACATTGCAGCTGTTCCATTATTATTTCACCTTCAGATATGACTGTATTATGTAATACCTATTTAAAGGAAGCTTATGGCTCTTAGGATCATAGGGTCACAGATAATTCAGGTTGGAAGGGACCTTAGGAGGTCAGCCAGTCCCCCCCCTAGCCTGGGCTGCTGCAAGGGTTCTTCCTTCCCAGGGGCAGTGCTTTGCATTTGTCCTCATTGAATTTCATGAAGGTCCTTGAAACTCCTGTCAGTCCATTTCTCCAGCCCGCCTGGGTCTCTCTGAACGGCAGGCCTACCCTCCAGCATATCAGCTGGCCCCTGCAGCTTGGTGTCATCTGCAAACTCGACGAGAGTGCACT
The DNA here is from genome assembly GCA_013389945.1 of Fregata magnificens. Lineage (NCBI taxonomy): Eukaryota > Metazoa > Chordata > Aves > Suliformes > Fregatidae > Fregata > Fregata magnificens. The sequence goes on from WAAD01033674.1 coordinate 33,744, forward strand.
CCATTACCTCCTGCAAGTCACTAATAAAGATGTTAAGCAGGACAGGTCCCAGGACAGACCCTGTGACTCCACTTCTTACGGGCCTCCAGGCAGGGTATGACCCATTAACCAGTACCCTCAAAGCCCTATAATCTCAACAGGTTTTTACCCATCTGGTTGTCCACCCCTCTTGAGTGTAATGTCTTAACAACTGGGAGACAGTGTTGAAAGCCTTCCTAAAGTTGTAAACGACATCCACTGCTCTCCCAGTGTACATATGCGGTCATTTTCATCTTCATTCTTTATGAAACTAGTCATAAACGAAAACTGATAGAGTTACTATGCACATCTGGACAGACAGAGGACGGAAGCAGTGAGGACGTAGCGATGGGCAGCTCCTTTTGCCAACAGACCAGCGAGCTCTGTTGCTTGGCCGCTTCAGTTCAGCTGGAGAAACCACATGTGGGCAACAACACTTAGCACTTACATATATGCTTAACTGTTGTGCAGACATTAAACATATAAGCTTAAGGTTTGTGCAAATATTAACTCATCCTTCTACTCAATCTTGTTGGCTTCCTGAAGACAATATTGGTATTAGACAATGGTCACAGAATATAATGTTTAGTGCGTGTATGTGCAGAAGACCGAGTAGCAGCTATACAACTTTGTTAAGTTGTGAATCAGGCTACACCACTACTGGAGTTGTGGTAGAGTAGAGATAACCCACACTCAGAGAACTGATTAGCTACAACACTACAGGAGTCGTTGTAAAATAGAGATAACCTGCACTTGGGGAATTGATTAGCTTGTTTATAGCCAGTGTGATCTTTGAGTAGCAACTGATATCACATCAATTCTCTTGGCATATGCTTGAGGAGATAACTTGCAATATGTCGTGGTTTAACCCCAGCTGGCAACTAAGCACCACACAGCTGCTTCCTCACTCCCCCTGGGTGGGATGGGGAGAGAATCGGAAGAGTAAAAGTGAGAAAATTTGTGGGTTGAGATAAAGACAGTTTAATAAGTAAAGCAAAAGTGGTGGACGCAAGCAAAGCAAAATAAGGAATTCATTCACTGCTTCCCATCGGCAGGCAGGTGTTCAGCCATCTCCTGAAAGCAGGGCTCCATCACGTGTAACGGTTACTTGGGAAGACAAAATGCCATAACTCCGAATGTCCCCCCCCTTCCTGCTTCTTCCCCCAGCTTTATATGCTGAGCATGGCATCATATGGTGTGGAATATCCCTTTGGTCAGTTGGGGTCAGCTGTCCCAGCTGCGTCCCCTCCCAGCTGCTTGTGCACCCCCAGCCTACTCGCTGGTGGGGTGGGGTGAGAAGCAGAAAAGGCCTTGACTCTGTGTAAGCACTGCTCAGCAGTAATGAAACCATCCCTGTGTTGTCAACACTGTTTCCAGCACAAATCCAAAGCATAGCCCCATACAAGCTACTATGCAGAAAATTAACTTTGTTCCAGCCAAACCCAGCACACAATAGTAACCCCTAGATTTAAAAAAAAATTAAATTAAAAACAAGGAAAAATAATAGTTTCCCTGGATTATTACATTACCAGGAAACAACGTACAGAACTTTTAACTAGGACGTGGATTTCTCTTAAACAAAAAAAGTAGTCATTGTGTAAAGAGTTGTCTGTGCCACAATATATTGGGATTTCAAAGATGGCTTTTGTTCTGTACCAAGAATTTTCTTCTCAGAAAAAGTGAACCCTTGAACACTTCCCAAAATATTAAATCCTCCCCAAATAGGATCCATTTAAAATACATGAATCTCACACCAAATGCTGTGATATTTAACCTACACAAACTCTTAAAAATAACTATTAGGTTCTTCATGCAAGGGATTCATCCGAAGGAAGGGATTGTGCCTGGCCTAGGTTGTGACTGAAAGAAGCAAGAGATGATATCTCCTTCTACACTCCTATCTGAGGGGCAAAAATGGATGATCCTTACAAGAACTGGGATAGGATAAGAAGGGAAAAGTGGCTTGTTGAAAGGGCTCTGCTTTATAGCATTGGGACCTGCAGATCTCTGCTCAATGAACAGCAGTGCTAGCTTGCTGTCAGCCTACAGTCACTTTGTGTGATCTGGTGAAAATATCTGAGATTCCCCCAAACTTGTGCATAGCCTTCCTATTATTACCCATGATTTTTCTCTGTGCTGTTTTTGTCATGTGATGCTAATTTGCTGGCTTAAGGTGAGTTTTCCATTCAAAATATCAGTTTCATTTTCCATAAATATGCTCCCAAGGTGGTGTGAGGTGGTTGTTAAAGAGCAGTGTGGTGGCTCTGCTTGGAGAATGTGGAATTTGCCACACTCCCTTGCTAAATACCTGGCTCTTGTATTATTCTTCACAGCTGACTGTGCATTGCTAGGTGTAACGATATCTTAATTTTAGTACAGGTAATGTGTTTTGAAAGGGAAAATGAGACAAAAAGTTATACTTCTGCTTAATCAGCCTGCTGTAAAATTCTGGTTCACTGGGACACAGACACGTTAAGAATGAGATTAAAATGTACATCCCCTGGGTAATATGTGAGGGTGGCGCTTGGAAACTCTTGTATGCTAGAAGTGTTAGTGCTTATCAGCTGGAAATGTTCTGTATGTCCTGATGAAAGCTAAAATGCTGTAGTAGTGACTAGGTTTCTTTTCACTGAGTCTGAAATAAAGATTAAGAAAAAATGTAATGTGGGTTAGTGTATGTGTGGAGAATGTCATTAATTGTCTTGGTGGTGTGCAGACAGTACTTTACAGTAATTCTAGTACCACTAGTAGAATATTAATGGTATGCTGCTTTGACCTGCTATCAATCACTGTGATTTGCATATCATTTGCATAATATTTTCCATATCAGTCACATATTACTCATTAGATTTTATACTGCTAGAATGGCGGATTAACAAAACAATTGTAGTAGCATTGCTCCAGAGAAAGGGATCGCCTTCTAAGTTTCTCTTTTTTCCTACTGTTTTCCAAAATAATTTAGCATACTTTTTTAGAATTTTAATATTATTTTTATCAGGATTAGTAGCAAATCCCAGATGGACCATGTCAATACTAACTAACAGTTCCCTGTTAGTCTCTCTCATTCTTATTCCACTTTATTTAAACTTATCATGACAGGTTTGCTTTGTGATCAAAGCTGTGTACTTTGACTATGACTATTAAAACGTTTAGCATATTTAGCATTGACAACAGAGAGCTTAAACACAATAGTTGAAAACCCAAAACTAGACATCCAAGCTATTTATTTGATATCAATAGTTAAAAGTATTTGAAAAATATTGCAGTACAGATGTATTAAAAATGTTATGAAATCTTCTGACTTGATTGATAGCTGGCACAGCTACCAGGGAAGGTTTCCAGGATAAAAAGTGTGTCCAGTGTGCATTTACAGTGATTCAGAGAGTGTAGGACTTAGATCAGAGGCAAAAGACAGCCACGAAGTTGTCAAATAAGGCGGGTTATTTCTGGCCAGGAAGAAGACTCGTTGGTTGTATGCGTTTCCCAGACAGCTCTGTTGCATTTCCAGTGCACTATTCAACCACAAGTTGATTGTTCTTGAAGTTAATTTTTATTATTTAGCTTTGGCTTTCTGAGAAGTAATCTCTTGGGATAGATCTATGCTCAGAAACAAAGACTGAACTTGAGAGTTTTTAACCTTGTCTGGCGTCCCAAGTTGTGGGCACACTGCAGGTCTCTGAACGCTGACCCTGTGCGTTGGGAGAGCTGAGCCTGGGCTTGCTGCTCATGGGTTGATCCTTAGTGCACTTAAGTCATGACTCTGCCTCATCCACCCAGACTTCATAAATAAGAATCTGGACCTGTTCTAGGTGTATTTAAGTTCTTTCTTTCTCATTATTGGTCTGAGCAGGGTTTTTTTTGCTTGACAGTAGGAGTAGCTGTTCTTGAGAATGAGTTCAAACATAAATATAACAGAAAGTGTCACCATATCCCTAGAAGCTTGATCTTGAAACATCAAACTCAAGAACAGCTTTTACATTGAGTTAAATAGCGATAGGGTGAAAGCTCAGTGTGTAGTACTTTACTTTGACCCCATGCATCTAGATTTTTACAGAGATATGTTGTGGGTAGGTACTGCATAGAAATCCAGAATGGCCACAAATTTCCTCAACTTCAGTATGAGGAAAAATTATCACTGTCAGAGTGTCTTTCTTCCTAACTTCAAAAGATTATAATGTACAGCAAATCTGAATGCCACTGGGCCCTAGTAAAATTCTTGGTTGTGCCAGGTCACTGCATCAAGTTCAAAGAACGTATATGCTGAAGATACCACCTTTGAAGTATTTGTTTCTTTTTAGTTGAAAGTTTACATAAATTTGCATTTATATGTCAGGGTTTGAGTTAATGTAAGTTCTGTTATAATGTCAATAGACTTTTTTTCTCTATTTATTTTTAGTTTCCAAAAGAGCTATTATAATTCTTAGTAGAGCCCTCTCCTAGAGTTCCAGTGACACCAAAGCTGTTTTGTTGTTAATAAACCTTCCTCACAGCCAGGCTTTGACATCATGAGAGTTCCCAAACAGCTTTTTTGTTTTCAACAGAAGATGTACAATTATTTTTCAAACATTTACTTTTTTAACCGAATTTTTCATCTTTGTTTAAATAAATAATTTTTCACATATCCCAAAAGACCTCTCCTCAAGCAATGTCTCCGCATGCTTCTTTGAGTTCTTCAAAGAGATTTGTTATGTAAAACTTGCTTTGCACTAGTTGATAATGGACATTTTACAGTGTAGCCAGCTATTTTTGGTGCCTGGTAATGAAGGCATTTTTAGTAGGCCATATGGATACTTCTGCTGTCCTTATTCTTAACGGCTCCCAGTTAATTGGGAGCTCGCCAACCTCTCACCTGTCAGTTTCACACTTTCCCTAACTATTCTTGACATAAAAAAAATTCTGGGGGGAAAACAAGTAGATCTAATCCCAATGTGTATGTATGAGCTGAAATATATGAACTATATTTGAAATATATGAACTATACATGAACTGTATGAAATCAAATAGCCACTGGCTAAACAAAACTTGCAATAATATTGAATGGTAAAATGTTTCCTAGATGGGTTTAATCTAGATTGTAAATCCCCAATAAAGTTATGTTACATATCTCTATAAAACTGACTGTTCTTTGAATGAAGGTTCATCTCAGAAGCTTTAGTGTAATTAGGGACTAATATATGTAAGTAATAGAAATTAAAGATTGAATTTCAGTCTTAATTCTAAAATTCTGGGATTTTTAATGGGAAACTTATCTTGGACACTTTAATATACTTCCCCATATACATATACCCGATGTAGGAAAATGAGTTCAAAGCAAGTATATTTCATCTCTTTAGAAGTCTGTAAAGAAAGTACTCTGGATGCTATAATTTTCTGATATATACATGAGGTGAATGAAAAATATTCCTCACCAAATACACTGTATGGCCCTTCCAGATATCAACTTCTATTTCCAGGTGTTGCAGCTGTTACTGTTAGGGAATTGGGGGCTGCTTTGGTGGGACTACCCTGAGAGACTAAGGCACCAGGCAAATCTCAAAACTTAAAACAAGCCTTTATTTGTGCTCAACAACTGGAAAGTAAGTATTTTTGAAATTAGCCAAGCCTTGGGTACACAATGTTGCAAGATTAATGTTATGTCGTTGGCCTTGATGGCCAAAGTGTTTGGTCATTCTCAGGTGTCTGAGGTCAAGATGTCCTGACTCAAGAGCTCTTCAATGAGGGAAACTGGAGCCGAAATGAATGTCTTCTTTTTTTCCCAAGCTCCACTTGCATCACTGGCATCTGGGTAAACCTTTTCCATGGATTAGGACAAGTCTTGTCCAAAGGATTACTTCATCTTTCTGCAGGTGGGAATGAATCTGTTCCAGCTTGGCCAGGCAGGTGTTATCCCCTGCAATGCTTGTCCGTCCTGGTCTTTTCAGATGGGTATGAATGTTTGAAGACTGGTGCAGGTTATCGAATACCTTCAAGTAGTTGTAGACCAGGTGCTGTTATCTTAGTTTTACTATATTTATACAACTATGCCAAGCAGGCAGATGTTACAAAATAATTTGCCTTCTAACCTAAATCAAGTAGTCTTGTTGTATGCCTAGGTACAAAACAAACTATATATGCATCATGTTTTGCCTTAAATCAAGCAGGCTTGTAATATAGTGGCAGTGAAAGGAGGATACATTATGTTTCACAAGTAGGTTCTCCTGCTGCACAGGGCTAGACTATCATGCTATATTGATGGTACTATGTTGTATTTGCATTTTCAATTGGACTTTCACCAATCATACTAAAAAGGAAAAAGTAGGAAAAGGCATGCATCAGCATATTGGGCAGTGTTTTCTTTATATGACTACGATTTTGCCAGGGAAAGTTAAACTAACTCTGTTTTTTGTGAGGCATCTAGAGGTAAGAGTAGCAATGAAGACAATAGGTGTAACAACAGTGAGTTTAACTTCAGAACCCAAACTGTTATTTCAAGATCTGATGCACGCAGTGGATGTGAAACTTGGACATTCAAAGTGTAGTAAAATAGTTTTTCTTAGTATTAAATAAAAAATTCTATGTCTTATAACATGACTGAGCAAAAGTCTCCAGTCTGTTCCCACAGGATTCACTCTTAAGCCTTAGCAATTTTTTGTCTTATTTTGAAATATTATAAATATTACAAGATCTTCTTTGCTTTACAAATCCACAAAAGGGATAAATAGAAGAAAAAATTTATTAAAGAGTATGTGATTTTAGAACATAAACATGCCTTTTTTTTTAATCATTAAAAATTCAAAAGGAATGGGTCTATATTTGTGTCAAGATGGATTTTGCATTCAAACAATGATAAATACTTTTAAAATACAATTCTGAATACTGTAATAGTAGAGAATAAAGTAATATAAAATTACATTTTTAAATGTAGAATTTCACAGAATTCATACTATGGATTTGCAGAGCTCTACGTTGCTGAAATAATTAACTTTAATTCAGATCCAGTATTAACTGAACCAAACGTTATTAACAACACTTTAGAATATAAATGCTAATTTAATAAAGAATGATGGATTCATTTAACTCAGCATGGTCATCCTCTTTGCTGAATTTTCTCAATTTGCTTTCAGTTTGCAGAGTCTCATGGCACAAATCAGGATTAGGTCATGCATGGTTGCTTAGTGGTTTCTTAATTAGTATTATAACCTATTTGCTTTGTTAATAGCTTTGCATTTGCAAATATTGTATCCCATTTTGCTGAGGAATCATCACTGCAGCTATTCAAGAATAGGCCTGTTAAGGAACCGATAGAAATGAATTCCTGTATAATCTTGCAAAACATGTTTGTCATGTTCCGTGATCCAAGTGAATGTTTTTTGCTGTAGTTTTCTTGTCTATCGTTCTGTGAAACCTGGGCTGACATATGACCTGACTACTAGACTGTATCTTTAAAGGTGGTGCTATCATTCATTGTGGCTTTAGCTAGAACATATTAAATGCAAAAGTTCTTCCTACATGTAGGCCACACATATAATCTCTGCTAGTTTTTTCATTTCTCCTAAAAAAGGGAAACTGTGTTATCAGACTAAAAACACCTATAGGCTGGAGAGATCGCTGCATTGCTTACTGTTTAAAAGCTTTCTTAAAATGCCTTGCATTGCATTGCTGAGAAATGCAGATGTTGATTTAGCATGGTAATGAGAAGCTAGAGGCTGTGACACGAGAAGTCATACATCTGGTGGGCAAACATTCACCATGGCTTCATGATGTACAACTATGCTGGATTGGTGGGGCTGGTGGTACCGCAGAGCACTCCGCACTCTGCCTGCCAGGCAGTGCTGACCCCTGTGTTCAGTGCAAGGCGAAGTGGGCTCTGAGTCCCTTCAGCTGGTACTCCTGGGCACTGATACAGTACAGTAAAAGGTGATAACTATGTACTTCCGAAAATGACAGCCTAGTTACACAGAGGATATGGTTACCAATTTAAATGCTTTAGTGTATTTAGGAAGAAATCTTATTTTAACATTAAAAATTACCGGTATTTATTAACTAGAAAAAAAGATTTAATTTCCTCTTTTCTTATGACAGAGAAATAAATAGTCATGTTGTATGATTTGAACTAGTGTTGGTCTTGTTTAATGATTATTCACCAGCTCACGAAAGAGGCTGCAGAGTATAACAAAACCAGAGTACACTCGCTCAGCACTTGGTCGAACGCTTATTTGAAGTTCATGCTGCACAGATGGGTAATAGTTTGGAAGCGCAGATGGGATTTAAGGAACAGCAAGTTCAGTGGGAAAACTACTGTATTGAGGAGAGGGAGAAAACTGTACGAGCCAACAGCTTGAGAGAAAAATATTGAGATCCAGCTGGTTATTACACAAATTATTTCAGCTTCTCCTAGCATATAAACTGTGAGGACAAACGGCAAACGTTTTGCAGGAATTGGCTGCTTCCTCACTATTCTCTTACACAAGAAGTGCCTCTCAAACCTAATTAAAATACAATTTTTTTTTTTTTAATTGAGTGATGTTTTATTGGGAGTTAATGGAAGAGAGAGACAAGGATCTATCTAAAAAGTAAGGCAGAGCTAAAGGACATGAGTAGAGCAAAATCAAGTGGTTGGAGACTTTAACCCCAGGATTTTTTAGTCCCAAGAGAAGGATTAAAAAGGCAGCCTGGTGAGAGGAGAAGGGTCAGTGGGAAAGGCAACCTGCTGAGCTCACCAGTCTGCAGGTCTTGTTTGTGTTGAGTGCCTGCCTCTTGGCAGGACTTGTTTCTATCCAAGTCCTTCAACAGCATTTTCCTTGCACATCTTCCTGGGAGAGGCAGGGCACAGGAAAAAAGTCTTGCTACTCTTTCCCAAAAAGAGTAAAAGGAAGGATACTCCCAGCTAGGTTTCAGCCACCTGCATCTTTCCCTGAGCTGTGTCCACTTGTCGGTCTTTTGCATTTACCTGCTTCCCACTAATGCCAAAATTAAGTTGTGTCTGCAGTGATTTAATCTCATGCCAGTGCATTGTAGACTTTAGCTCTTGACTCGTTCTGTTACCTGGGGATCTGTTTACTCTAAACCTTCCAGTCTTAGTGGAACAGTAAGTCTCTCATCATAATCAAGTAACTGAGCTACTTTTTACTTTCTGATTTTCACATCACAGTTTTTTAGAAAAGTTTCATTCACTAAATAAGATCTGATAAGCAAAAAAATGTAAAATTCGATGAAAACACATTTTTGTAGAACATTTACATATTTTATATTATTCTTTCAGGTAACTGATTTTCTAGTATTTCAGTAATAAGTATGTGGCAGATGTTTTTAGCTAAGTTATAGACCAAAGAAAATTATTTTTGAAGTACTAAATTCTGTATATATGAAATTCCAAGAATAATGTGAGATCCATCATTCAGAACAGGAAGAGAAGCCTCAGCAATAAATTCATTCCTTCAGGCACTAATTTAAGAGAGAGAAAGAGAAGACTAAAATTATATAATCAGATGAATTAAGACTATAATTTATAGCTGTACTTTGATTTATCTCCTGCTGCTAGAGATTGTCTCATAAGTGAAGCCACTATGGTTGAGCATTTAAATTCAAATTTTTTTAGGTCTGAATGTTTTTTTCTTCAAAGTTGTATGTTTCTATATATTTAAATTCTAGTTTATTAAAAAACCCCAAAATAACTCAGAGCTTTCAAGGTTATTTGCTGAGTATAACTAATTTTGTATGCAGGTTTCATAAAAAAGATATATAAAAATTGTAAAAGCCCCAAACAAATAATTCTGCATTGTAGTGTGGTAATGTTCTATTTAAAATAAACCTTCAGCATGACAATGTTTCTGTGGAGCCCTGCTGTAGGAGTTGAGAGTCTTTCTTCATAAATAAGAGGAAATAAGTAGCAAGTTGTTAATGATTTTTGTGTGTTTATTGGATCCAACACTCAGGAAGCAAAAACATTTCTGGCTTCTCTCTTTCCATAAGCTGGGCTACTTCTTCCAGAAGCACATTGAGATTTACTGTGCTAGCTTATCATTCTTTTGTTTCTTTATTTTTCTAAACAGTGCTGGTTGTTTTTTTCAGCTTTGAAGTAATACTTTTTTTGTGGGTTTGGTCTATTGGTAGCATCAGTGCCCTAACTGATCTTTGATGGAAAAAAAAGAAATACTTTTAAATATCATTTTTTAACACTTCTAAAAAGGAGCCTTTCCTTCTTTTTCCACTCCGTTGAGGATTTTCTTTCATGGAGTTTGTACTTCCTATCAGACAATAAAGAAAGTGAAGGATGTTTGTCTTCTTTTTGCTGACAGGATCAGAGAAGAGCTTCTTTTTGAAGGCATCGCAGCATGTGATTGTACCTTCCAGCTAAGAGTTTATGATTGAAAACAACTGGAGAGGACCTTGCAAGGTCATCTTAAAGGATTTATTAGGGGAAGATCCAAGCATTTATATCAAGGATCTGTTGATTCATTTTCTGGATGTAAGATAATAGTGGTGTTTTCAACCCTTACATACGAAGAGTCCTCTGAGCCTCTAGCAGGAGTCTGAAAACGAAAAAGAAGTGCTAGTGCCATTCAGGGAAAGAATACTAATTCTCCAAGGTTAGCAAGTCACGTCTGGTAAAGACATGTCTATAAAGCAGTGAATCGCCATGCAGATGTGCCCAAGAGGTGCCAGTGGCCGTACAGCAAGTGTGTTTCACTGCCCAGCTAGTCAGCTTTACTGAGAAATTGGGTATAGTAATTCATGGAGCGCCGTGCTAAGGCAGTTATGCCTTCTAGTACCTTGGCTAGTTTTATCTATGCTAACCTGAGCACCTCTGTGTGGGACTGCTCAGAGCAGTGCAGACTTACCTTTGGTTAGTAAAGACAGCTTCCTTGGATACTTAGAGACACCGGAACTGTCTGGAGCTAACTATGGACAGCATTAGACTCCACTGCCTCCTACTCCCTGTAAGTGTTGCTATGGAAAATTTCCTGCCTGTACTGGTCCAAGCTGGACTCGGTGGACTTTCAGTGGTTTTGGATGCACTTCGAAAGAAGACCTGATGCTGGGTTGTAGGGTGGCGGTTCTGATGACTCAAAGCAGAAGTGGTTTTATGTTAAACATTATTGTGCCTTGCAGAGTAATGTGTGGAGGTCCCACAGTGTGAATCTACATCAGCCTGATGTTTAGAGAACAGACACTTGCAAATAACATTCTTTAGCAGAAGGTGACTGATCTACTCTCATTAGTATTATTAGATAGCACCATCATTTATCAATTCCAGTCATCGGCTCATAAGGAAATACCAAGGAATTTCTACCTATGAGAAGGTGACTGAAACTGACTGTTCACACTTTGATAATGACTGAAGCAGCAGCTTTATAAATAGAGAAACCGGTCTCCACAGACCTCTGCTATATGTACCTGACTGTAAGCAGGGGATCGGGTAGAATGAGGTTAAAAACTCTAGCAATACTTTTAAGTTGCTGTGCTTTTGGCATGTCAGGTTCCCCATATAGCTGGTGGGCAGAGTTAAGCAGCTTATGAGGAGAGTGGAAAGCACTGATGCTGGTTAGCCATCAGGCTTCCACCCTTGGTGCCAGGGTGCCAAGAGCCAACCTTTGCTTTTGGTCATGCAGCTCTGTTAAGGAGCACAGGAGCCCAATATTAGATGGCATGGATGGACAGAATTGTTCCTGTCTTGCCTGCTATGAACACAGCACTTGTCACTGCAGCTCCCTTGCTCTACAGGCGTATTGGTCACCAATGATGATCAGTGGCTCTTTCTGTAAACCACACAGCCTTCCTGACTTCTGTGGTCATTTATGAACTTTATTTCTTTTTTATGAAGAAAAGAATAACATGAGCAGTTTCTCTCCTATTTCTGACCTTTCACTTCAGATTTTAAATATCCTCTTATTTTTTTCACAGTCTTTAGTAATAGTGGAAGACTGACAAAAGAAAAATGGATATGCGTGAAATATAGAGGTATATTCTTTGACCTTTTCCCCTTGGTGGTACAGTATCTCCTAGTTTAATTTCTGAAGTCCTGTTTTCTCCTTGCTCTCTCAATCCACAAACGGAAAATAAAAGTCTGTCCTTTCAGCACAGGTTTGATGTGCCCTTAAGGCCTACTAGCGCAGAGGAACTCAATCTAAAAGTCATAATTCTTATTAATTTCTTTAGAGCATACAAAGAAAAGGCCCTGACTCCCCAGCTTGAGTGAACTAACAGTTAACAGGGCTTGTGAGAAGCCTGGATGTTGGCTTGTCCTTGTCCTTTCAACCTAACGAGCAGTTTCTGTCACATTCGGTTCAGATTCGAGGGCTGTGGGGAGGAGAGGCCTCCCACGCAGGGCACGGCAGGGCTCCCGTTCTTGAGGGCCTTCACAAGCAGTGTCGAAATGCTGTCAATTCAATGGTCTTGTCTTTGCTAATGTCCGCCTTGAGCACCGAGTCCTTTGGGAGAGGACTTCGTAGGCTGTTAGATTTTTGTCCTTTCCTCCCGTGTTTTTCAAAGGAGTGTCAGGGAAATACCGTGTATCTTCTTCTGTCAGATCTATTTTTATTATGTAGTCTGAGTAGCTCAAAACTTACACTTTTTTAATCATTCTTTGATTTCACTTTCTGCAGAAGAAACAAGTGCATCCCACTCGAGCTTCGTGGTGTCAAGCTTCTGCCAAGGCACAGAGAAAAAGATTAAAAACAAAAGGGATAACTTTTGGTCCTAATCTTCTCTGATACAAGTGCCAACCTTTTCCTCAGTCAACTTTTTGTAATTAAGTGTTTTAAGAAGAAGAAAAGGGTGTATATACTTCAAAGTAATTTGATAAATCAGGGAGGATGGGGGTTCAATGGGTTTTAAGTACAGGCTTCAAGGAGGTCATTAGGGATTTTACCGAGGGTAATTTTAGTGGAGTGCAAACAGCAGATGATGCAACTGAAAGGGGTTATACAAGGACAACCTTATATGCTGGATGTCCCTGAAAATAAGATTTTTTAAATATATCAGAGATAAAATGATGAAATGTGAAAATCATAGCAAAGAATGAAGTATTTTAATAAGATCAGCAATCCATAGGTAATGGTATGTAAAATAAAGTAAAATGTGTTAAAAAGGAGGTAACTTGTTCTTTTAAGACTAAACTCAAATCAACACTTACCTTTAGCAATGGAAATTCATTTTTCTGTCTGTATTTACAGTGTTCTTAGGGTTCTGCTTTTTTGTCGCTGAAATACTTGGAGTTTTTATCCTATTCTGTTCAACAAATTACATAAAGAACTTTTACAAAATAATTTTATTTCTGCCTGATTTTGGAGAGGAGCAATAGGTCGATGGCTCCAGTGCATTCTGCTTTCCTGCTTTTTAAAAATTTTACCACATAAATATTTTTGCCACCAAAGCTACAAAAGTTTTAAAATATTCTTTGTTATTTGATTGATCTTTATGATGTTTCTGAAACCTCAAATCATTATAATGCTTATTGATATCATATCATTTAAGTTCCCTTATCTACAGGGAGTTTGGTTAAAGAGAGTAGTTTTCATTAATGGCAAATCCCTCATAAATTCCAACTTTCTATAATATTAGAGATTTCTGGGAGCTTAGTGTGAGACAGCTCAGCTTTTCACTGTTTATGGCAGAAAATTTTGGTCCCTTTGAAACAAATCTCACCACTGATATGGTACGCATGTCATAGCTGGAAGTATTGCACTGTCCAGCCTCACTAAAAAAAATACGGGCTAAATAGTGTTTGACCAATTTATGCTACCATTCCGGTGTGGTTTGCTGTTCTTCGATAATCCCAGAAGTTGTAAAAAAGTTTACAAAGTGAAATTTACAACATAATTAATAAATTTAACACCATTATTGCAATTATTTATATGACTTTTCTGCCAGGTAGTGATTTGCCATAGCAAAGACCAGATTCAAGGGGTTGTTAAAACACTGCACTGCCTTGCGCTCTACAAAGCTATGCAATGCTGAGACCTGGAAGACTGAGTAACACTACGCAAGTGTTTGGTGACACATCCTTCCCCACTTACCAAATTAAACAGTCTTGTACAACCAGTATTTTATTGGCTAGAGAGAAAAAGGAAACATAAAATCATACTGTCTTAGAAACCTCCAAAAGATAAAGTGAATCCTCCACCAAGGAATATGCAATAATTCTGCCCCATCCTCCTCCATGGTGGGGGTGACTGCTGCCTTACTGAGCAAGCATCTCGTGGCTCTGCAGACCTGGGCTTGGGAGAGTCCAGCCTGTGGTTTTGAAGTAGTCTAAGCTGGTAATCCCAGCCTACCTTTACTCAATGGTGAAAAACAGGCAACTCCAGAGAATGATTCATCATCTGGCCTATTTTAAAAGTGTATTTCCCCCTGATCTGGACATTTTTCTCTGCTGGCTGGATTCATTGGTTATATCTTGATTACGTCTGCTCTCCATTACTGACCCTTTTCTCTCTCCAGTCTTTTGGCTATTTTACATGATCTAAATCTACTTCTCCAGTGAATCTGTGCTACTCTGTGGAAAGGCATGTATCATAGGAGCAGGACCAAGTCAGTAGCCCAGCAATGAAGCCCACTTGAGTAGAGGGGAGTTACTGTAGGATCTCGTCCCTGCTTCTTGTAAAGTTTACACATAAAACTATGGCTGAATAATATGCACTGGAAGCTGAGACTGGAATCCAGAATTTGTACTTGCTGATTATTTGCTCACTAAAGGATGGCAGGAATTTGGATGCAGGGATTTTGTAGATGGTCCGTTTTGACTAAGTTGATTAAATGGTGCCTAAGCACTATTGTTGACATGGCCACCAGCCTCTTTGGGAGATTCAAGTAGGCATGTCCCTGCAGGCTGTCTGCATTTTTAGGTAATTAATCTTACAATCTTATCTGCCTATGTTACAACTCGTAAGGAAATTAGTACATGATACAGCTTTTTCTCATCCAGTTGTGGATGTATATTCAAAAGGAATTTTCTATAAAATATTTAGCTACAAATACCTATTTTCCTGCAAATGCCTTCTGACTGATGCAATAAAAGTTATAACTCCACCCTCTAATCATTGACTTGCTCTTATAACAATAGGATTGTGCATCCAGACATGACATCTCAAGGTCAGCCAGTCTGCATTTCTGGAAATAAAGTATATGGTGCTTACAAAAGGGGTCCAGTTGTCCTTCCAAGTACCCAGGGCACCTGTATACATGTTGAGGTCAGTATAGTACTTTTCTGGGGTGACTCTCTATAAAAAGTACTGTAAATAAGATCCACGTTTTAAATCACAACCCCTGGGAAAAATGTTTTGAAACAATTTGTATGAACATTATTATTTTATAAGAATGAAGAAAATCATAGCTTTTATGTAGACTAATTTATTTACAGTCAGAAACAGTTTTCCCTAAACAAAGAGCAGCTTTACTTCTTACTGCAGTTTTTAAGTGTGTTTATGACACACAAAATATGTTAAAGGAATAATAAACTATCTTGTCTCTTAATCTTATGGCACAAGAAAACTATTTAGAAAAAAAAGAGTGTAATTTACCAGTTGGAGACATGAGAAACCCAATCATTTGTATTCTCATTTCTCTCTGCAACCAAAAGAAAATCACCACATTTCTCAAACATTGTTTGAAATGGTACAAAATCCAAATGTTTCGTAAACTCTGTGAACTGATAGCAGCTTAGTTTTTACTAATAAATATGTCTCTCACATTTCTGATTTATTTGTTCATTCCATGCCACCTAAAAATAATCATGGAAGAAACTATTCCTAAAAATATTTTCACTATTGTTGTAAGACTATATACAACTTGCTTAACCATCTTGAAGTTGCTTTGGAGAGAACATCAGTTATGACGTAACAGGAGGAGATCTAAAACATGATAACTTGTGCTGTGCAAGTGTAAAATTCGTATGACCAAAAAACTTAAGAGACCATTAGTAATAATAGTTTTTTATCAGTAAAGTGGTAATTTGTGCATGTTAATAATGACTTCCTACACATTTGAGAGCAGTTCTCAGAGCCTCTGTTTCTGTCATTCTCTTGGAGCTGTAGTAGTGATAGTTGGCAGCTCAGCATCTTGTCATCCCACTAAAGCAAACTTTTAAAAAATGTGCTTGGTAGTAGAGTGGAATTAATGCTTTGGTCTGCTGAAAAATGGTTGCTCAGAACCCACGATCATGCAGAGGAATATACAATGCATATGTCTGGTCTTTCTTGAGTTGTTTATTTCTGTGACCTTTTATTTTCATTTACACAGAAGCAAACTGAAGTCAGAATTCTTTCAAAATGTCAAATATCTAACAAAATAGTCTTTAATCATTGCTGAAGTACAACTAAGAGACAAATATGTCATAATCTATTTGCTGAATATGCGGTGTAATTCAGTCTTCAGTATTTCTTCTATTTAACTCTGTACTGTGACCTCTGTGTAAACCTGTAAATGGCTCTCCTGTGTCTATGGAGATTGCTTCATACTAGCCACCTTTGCAGCACTGTATATTGCTTTTGTACCCCATGTTTAAAATACCTTTCCCAAAATAAAACTAGAAGAAAGAAACAGCTGACAAATCCTTGCCCTAGAAGGGTTAGAAACCTATATTCATTCAATTTTCTTAGCATGCCTTATCCTGACTGGATTGTGCAAATGGGTGCCAGAGTGACAAAACAATATACCAAGACTTAATCTTTTTTTCTTATTATGAAACGGTTATAGCTATTGCACAGTTAAGGTTGAAGCTAGCTTCCATAACAAGCCTGATCTACAACTCCCATCAGACACTTGTCCCCAAAACAAGCCATTCCCTGTGAAATTTCACATGTCACATCTCATGCAGAGTTAAATGTTTCTATGAAGGCTAAGGAAAGAATACAGAAAAGGACTCTTAAAGTTACAAAGCTTGATCCTCTGCTGCCATGAACTAGCTTTAGTCATCATAAATAATGAATGTGTCATACACTGTGTATGTGTATATATTATTAATGGGATTGCTAGCCCTTCCTATTGTCAGATCCCCTAATAAGTCCTGTCATAGGACCCCATTTTCCGTTTTTTATAGCTTTGATAAATGTTTACTGTCTTGGGATTTTATTTCAGCCTGATGTTTGTATTTATGCATGGAGGTATATGTAAAATGTCAGCCAGCTCAACACAGTTATTGAGAACAAAGACACGTGCGCAGCAGATCAGTCCTTAGTTTCTGTAAAATATTAAACTCTGTGTTTTAGCTTATGAAATGAAATGTAAATGAGCAAAAAAAATTGCAAGATGAGATCTCAAGAATGGTTCTAGAAGAGAAAGAAATGTATAGTGATCCTCAGGTTTGTGGGTAATGTCCTGTGCTGGCACTGGCAGAGAATAAGCATTGTGTTCTACTTGGTGAAGCTGATGGCAGATTTCAAAAGGCCCAAATACATACCTGAAGGTAAACTAGCTTCAATAAATGTTCAAAATGTTCAAAACTTTGTAATAGTTTTGTCTTTAATATCACAGTTCTATGGTATGATAATAAGTTGCAGAAAAGTATATGTGCTACTCCCTCTCTCCCTACAGTATGCATTGGCATTGTTAAACTACATTTTTTTTCTATTGCTTGATGAAATTATTCTTTTAATTTGATTAGGAACCAGTTGTGCTAATTTCAAAATGTAGTCAAATGTAAAAAAATGCTTTTTGAAATTCTTGCTCTTTCTTTTCAAGTAATTTACTTTTGTAGAATAATCGAGACTTACGCCTTGAATTCAAAATTTTCAATATACGTGTTAATAAGCTTTGCTTCTTTATAATGACAGAATCTAAATATAAAAGGGGTAGACACATTTTAATATTTGTCAAATTTAAACAAATATGTGTAAAAAGTGTTAGACCTACTCACGCGATCTTAGATGCCTTACAACATTTTTTACTTCCTTTTGTAACTCATTAGACAGAGCCTATTGACAATTGTGAGGTGTTTCTTTTGTGTAGGAGTTTCCCACGTAACCGACAGTTTTGCCCTGGAATAACCTTCTTTTATTTCAGTAAGATATATCTATAGTGCAGGCTATCAGTTCCGACAAATTGATGTTTTATTCTGAAGCTCACAGACTTCCTTTGGATTAGCTGCATGAGAACAGTAAAGCTCATTTTCAGCCCTGACTTAAACTCAGTGCCGAAGAGCTTTTGCACTTAACCCTCTGCGCCACCTATCTTCTCATGAACAACTTTTCCGTAATGAACATATGAATAAAACTCTCAATTTCATTCTTCAAAACCTATTCCACGTTGAACTAGCAGAGTTCTTAACTTTTAGCTACTCAAGAAATAGCAAATATTTATCATCTTCATACTGTTAATAGCACATGTAGTTATTTTGCACTAAGGAATGAAATAAATTGCTTGTTTTGTTGTAGTACAGATGAAAAAAACCAGCAGAGGCTATGTCTTCTCGTGTGCTTGGAATGGATACATCATGAAAATTATCTAAAACAAATAACGATAAATACACCAAATTGGATCTTTCACACAACTCGATATACGGATATACTGTGGAAGTCTAATTACTGTGATTGATAATAGCAGCCGTTTATTGCACGTCTTAGGGCAGCTGTACGATGTGTAGTGCTTGAATTTTGGCTGGCCATATTAATTATTAAGTATAGACTTCCCCATTGATTTCTTTGCACTGTTCTATTTAAAAATTGATGGTGTGGAAGGAGATTGTCTTATCAGGGCTGAGATAAAACTGGAGTTCATAACTTTGTTTAAAACTGTAAGGTGTAACAGACTGTGTGATCTTCTTGGGATGAGACCTCTGTCAAATAAACGTCAAACTGTAGTTCCTTGCCTGGGAAATTAAGAGACCTGACTTTTTCTCCATTAACTTTACTATTCATGTACATTAGAGTGGAATGGTATGTTTTTAACATTGGGACACCTCTTTTTTTTGTATTCTTTACATTTATTGAACTAATTTATATCTTAAGAAATGTTTTACCATGAAAAATTCTTGTTCCACTATTAAGTTGAACTGTGAGGATATAATAAAAAAGATATGTGGGAGTATGAATCTTGATTTCCTTAGTGCATTCAGAGATCAATGTATCTTCCTCAAGATTTCAAAAGTTTGAATTAATTCAGTATTTTCTTATAAATTGTAATCTTGGTTAATTTACTGTCCTGTATTTTCATTGATATTTGTAGCAGATAGTCCCAGTGAAGCCAGTAGGTGTCGGACAGTGAAATGCAAACATTCAACAATAGGCTTAATGTACTTGACAGCATCTTTAGATAATCTAAACATTTCCTTTCAGAACATGCATAATGTTAACAGTAGGGCCATGAAAGCCTCCTGGGCAAAGAATTAATTTCCAACATTGTAATAAAAAAGCAGTGTGTGTGTCAAGGGTATGCAGCTCTTTTGTTAACTGGGAAAATTTTACTGCAGTGTCTGTCTGCAGTAGTACACTTGCAAATCTGTTCTGCAGTGAAGGTACAATCCTCTCTTCAGAGTACAGATTTGAAGGATTTTTTTTCAGACTCTCAAGGATGTGATGAAAAGGAATTTTAAAAATACCTTTCTAAAACAGAACTCAGGGTCTTTGTTTATTTTTCACTAGTTGGGGAACCGCTCATAGTCTTCAGTAACGCATTTTATCTAAGGGAGGCTGAAGAAGGGACTGATGTAGAGCCACTGAAGAATGACATAAATACAGCTGGTTCACTCTTTGGGGAGGGAGAACATCTAGTGACTTTCTAGTCTTGTCTTTTCTGTGAAAAATGGAACATTTCCCAGTAGGATCTGGGTCAAGATTTGTGTTTGTAATGATTTGAGGTTTTGGCTACTTCAGTATTTAGACAAGATTATTTCAGTAGTGTTTTGGAAAGGAAAAATACAGGCAAGGCTGTCATTGGTTTTTGTATAGTGAAAGCTGTAGTCATTCCTTTGAGAGGCATCCAGTTGAATATACACAGGAAAGCAGTTTAAAGGGTAAAGCATAAATTAAAGGAAATTCCTTTACATTTAGTTTTTCTGTATATCTGTAAGCTGGAAACAACATGTGAACTGACCTAATTTTAAGTAATTTTTAAGTGCCTGTATGTATGGAATAGAGAGAATATATACATATAGACATATGCAGGACAACACAGCAGGCCATAAGCAATCCAGGATGTTCCTGGAATGCGTTGGTGATAACTTCCTCCTTCTAGTGATAGAGGAGCCAATGAGTAGAGGTGCTATGCTGGACCTTGTTCTCACCAACAAGGAGGGACTGGTGGGGAATGTGAAGCTCAAGAGCAGCCTTGGCTGCAGCGACCATGAAATTGTGGAGTTCAAGATCCTCAGGGCACCAAGGAGGGCGCACAGCAAGCTCACTACCCTGGACTTCAGGAGAGCAGACTTTGGCCTCTGCAGGGATCTGCTTGGTAGAGTACCATGGGATAAAGCCCTGGAGGGAAGAGGGGCCCAAGAAAGCTGGGTAATATTCAAGTATCACCTCCTCCAAGCTCAGGAGCGATGCATCCCAACAAAGAGGAAGTCAGGCAAAAACGCCAGGAGGCCTGCATGGATGAACAAGGAGCTCCTGGACAAACTCAAACACAAAAAGGAAGCCTACAGAGGGTGGAAGAAAGGACAAGTAGCCTGCGGGGAATACAGAGAAATTGTCCGAGCAGGCAGGGAGCAGGTTAGGAAACCTAAAGCCCTGATAGAATTAAATCTGTCCAGGGACATCAAGGGCAACAAGAAAAGCTTCTATAGGTACGTCGGTGATAAAAGTAAGACTAGGGAAATTGTGGGCCCTCTCCGGAAGGAAACGGGAGACCTGGTTACCCAGGATATGGAGAAGGCTGAGGTACTCAATGACTTTTTTGCCTCAGTCTTCATCGGTAAGTGCTGAAGCCACACCGCCCGAGTCGCAGAAGGCAAAGGCAGGGACTGGGAGAATGAAGAACTGCCCACTGTAGGAGAAGATCAGGTTCGAATCCATCTAAGGAACCTGGAGGTGCACAAGTCCATGGGACCTGATGAGATGCATCCGTGGGTCCTGAGGGTACTTGTGGATGAAGTTGCTAAGCCACTATCCATCATATTTGGGAAGTGGTGGCAGTCCAGTGAAGTTCCCACTGACTGGAAAAGGGGAAACATAACCCCCATTTTTAAAAAGGGAAAAAAGGAAGCCACAGGGAACTACAGGCCAGTCAGTCTCACCTCTGTGCCCTGCAAGATCATGGAGCAGATCCTCCTGGAAACTATGCTAAGGCACCTGGAAAGTAAGGAGGTGATTGGTGACAGCCAACATGGCTTCACTAAGGGCAAATTGTGCCTGACAAATTTTGTGGCCTTCTACAACGGGGTTACAGCGTTGGTGGATAAGGCAAGAGCAACTGACATCATCTACCTGGACTTGTGCAAAGCATTCGACACTGTCCCACACGACATCCTTGTCTCTAAATTGGAGAGACATGGATTTGACGGATGGACCACTCGGTGGATAAGGAATTGGCTGGATGGTCGCACTCAAAGAGTTGTGGTCAACAGCTTGATGTCCAAGTGGAGACCAGTGATGAGTGGTGTTCCTCAGGGGTTGGTATTGGGACAGGCGCTCTTTAACCTCTTTCTTGGTGACATGGACAGTGGGATTGAGTGCACCCTCAGCAAGTTTGCCAACAACACCAAGCTGTGTGGTGCGGTCAACACGCTGGAGGGAAGGGATGCCATCCAGAGGGACCTTGACAGGCTTGAGAGGTGGGCCCGTGCGAACCTCATGAAGTTCAACAAGGCCAAGTGCAAGGTCCTGCGCATGAGTCAAGGCAATCCCAAGCACAAATACAGGCTGAGTGGAGAATGGATTGAGAGCAGCCCTGAGGAGAAGGGCTTGGGGGTGTTGGTTGATGAGAAGCTCAACATGACCCAGCAATGTGCACTTGCAGCCCAGAAAGCCAACTGTATCCTGAGCTGCATCAAAAGAAGCGTGACCAGCAGGTCGAGGGAGGTGATTCTCCCCCTCTACTGCACTCTTGTGAGACCCCACCTGGTGTACTGCATTCAGCTCTGGGGCCCCCAACATAAGAAGGACATGGACCTGTTGGAGCAAGTGGAGGAGGGCCACGAAGACGATCAGATGGCTGGAGCACCTCTCCTATGAAGACAGGCTGAGAGAGTCGGGGTTGTTCAGCCTGGAGAAGAGAAAGCTCTGGGGAGACCTTATAGCAGCCTTCCAGTACCTGAAGGGGGCCTACAAGAAAGCTGGAGAGGTTGCCCAGAGAAGTTGTGGATGCCCCATCCCTGGAAGTGTTCAAGGCCAGGTTGGATGGGGCTTTGAGCAACCTGGTCTAAGGGAAAGTGTCCCTGCCCATGGCAGGGGGGTTGGAACTAGAGGGTCTTTAAGGTCCCTTCCAACCCAAACCATTCTATGATTCTATGATATATAGGCTTATATACATACACATATAAAAAAATCTTTAGTTCACATAACAGGCTCATTTTTGAAGAAGGTGTTTGAGAATTTGTGAATATGGAGTAATGTTAGCATCTCAGTTCCTAATATTCAGACATATAAGCCACAGCTTTTTCTATGAAGATATTTCGCTGTGGCCTAAAAGTTTTTCATATATATCTAACAAAAAGTGCTTTTAAATTCATTCAGCAGCAGAGTTCAGCTACTCATTGCCAGAGGAGATTGGCCCCAAAATGTGATCCCAAAATAATGAGGGCTCAGTTTAGTTGGTCTCTGTTTTCCTCCATGCAAAAGAATAAATGTTAATGCTGACTGAGCATTTCCACATTTAGCAAATAAAAGGCAACTTCTATTAGTGAGCTTCATCATGCTGTGCATAAGAATGTGATAGAGTGGTGATTGCTGCTTGATCCATCTGCATGTGTTATGATTCACGCTAATGGAACATGCAAATGCTCTGATGAAGAGGAACTTAGTGCAACAAATTCATTTAAAAGATATCCTCCAAAAGTCTTGTGTTCTTTCAGTCCTTGAATATTTTTGTTTGACTCAAACAGTGACAACATAAAGTCAGCTCCTCAGTTTGGATAAGTCAACTGACAGCAGTATACCAAGCCATAGTAACAAATTATCAGGACTCTGATATATATCATTATAAGAATTTCCCTAATGTACTTACTTAGTTAAATTTTTGACATCGCATTATGCTGGAAACAGTTAATAAAATAAGTATGTATGAGGTATAAAAGAGAACATCAGTGATGGGATTATTTCAGAAGCATAGATACCTAATTATATTATTTCCCTGTAAATTTTCCCAAATCCATGTCTTCTGTGCTGCTTAATATGGGGCTTAACTGCATGGCTGTCAAAATTACATATTTTGAAAAAAATTCAAGGACGCTCCAGCTTTTTTGTGCAGTTTGAAAACATTTGGGTGGTATTAAAGTGAAAAAAAAAAAGTGGAAATTTGCTGGTTTGTGATAAAGTTCTAAGTGATGTAAGAGATTTTCAGAAGTACATATGAAAATCAGAGATCTGAGTTTCATGTCTGAAAACTTGGGCAGTTTTCTTATTTTCTTTTGTTGTGCCTGCACTCTGTCTTTAAGAATGCTTATAGCACTTTTGAACTCAATCAAGGAAATGCTAGTGGTTGTTAAAAATTTATTTCTATATTCATAGCTTATAGGGAATGTGGTAACCGTAGTCATTGTAGCAGTAGGACATATTGATACAACTGAAATCCACTTATTTTCTCTAGGGCTTCTGCGTCCTCCCTTCCTTTCAGAAAGTATTATCCTTTTAGTAATTTATCGTAACACTTATCCTATCCTATCTATCTTAATGTCATCTAGGACATTATCCTAATAGATATTGCCTAAATATTCAAGGCATTTATTTATGTGAAAGGCAATTATTTATATATAAATTTTGATTAACCAGTTTGGGAATGCTGATGTGCCTCCAAGCAGTATTAAAAGTTGTGGAACAAAATTGAAACGTGCAGCTTCTGCACGCACAGTTGCACCATTGCATGTGCAAAACAGCTGTGCTTGCTGGGGGGTTCTGGTGTGAGAGGGAGAAAAGTTACCCTGCTGCAAGGCAGTGCACGAGGTGCCCTGGCTGCTCTTTCCATGATCCTGCAGAGTGTTTTGCTCTTGGTATGACCTGAAGAACCAGAGAGGAACAAGGTGGAAGCTGGAAAGGCTGTTAGCTAATTCTGAGCTCTTGCATGACCACCCCTGCCAGCAGCACACAAGTGACTGTTGCTACAGTTGAGGTTTGAAAATGCAAATTCTTTTAAATGCAAACTGTAGTCTTAATTATACTGATAAATAAAAATGCCTTACTGTATACTAGAATAAGGCTAATTTCTGTCACACAGTCAATTTGATTTGACATTCTAGTTCTGGAATTATTTTGCAATATTTCAATTTTTCTTTCAGTTTTTTTTTCTTTTTTTATTAACTAGTAGTAATATTTAAAAATGTTGTGGAAATAATATAAATATAAACAGTCACTTTATTTTTTTTTTAGAAGGTACACAAATTAGTGGATGTTCCTTACCTTTATTTTATTTGATTGGATGACTGTTGTTCTTAGAGCTTATCAAACCAGAAAGTCTTTAACACGGAAGAAATGGGGTGGTGGATAATTTGGACTGTGCAGAGGAATGGGGAATGCTTGGCAAGAGGTGTGTTCTTGGTTGACCAGGGCTACTGAAAATATAAAATGTGTTGCAAGAATCACAAACCAAAATATTGTGGTTTTGAACTAAAAATTAAAAACTGTTGTGTTTGGAATCAAAAGGAAATACTTTGATTTTTGAATGTTTTAAACTTTAAAAAAGAGATTTTTTGTACATGCATTTTGAAGTGAAATAGTCTTTAAAAAGTTACAAATTGAAGCAGATGTTTGTTTAAAACATTTTGATTGATTCAACATGAATTCACGAATTGTTTGGTTTTCTGCTTAAGGAATGCTCTGCAAAAAAAAAGTTTTCCTGGAAAGTTTCATGGAGCTGTAGTTATGCTACAGCGCATTTTTCATCCTGTGTACGGCACATATAGCTGTCACATTCCAAAGCTCATGGTAAGAACAGACTCTGTCTAAATAAAGTGATGAGATTTTTATAGCTGCCATTAATTTTTGTGAACTCTTTTTGCAGTTGGATGGCCAAATATTTCTTTCTGTATTGATACGTGCAGACAATCTTAATAAGCTGACCAGGACAGGATACTAAAGGATGTGTGAAAATGTGTTCTTCAATCTAGATTGTGCTATCTCCTTGGTATTTACAACTCCCAGGGATCCTTAGGGTGGGAGAATGGATTGTTTAGTGAAATAGTAACAGGATTTGAAGACTTTCACCTCTAGGGCATTGATTTACGTCCCAGGCTAGGTTGGCACTGTCTGAATGGAGTTATCACCTGAGAGCTTTTGTTTGGCCTATTTGAAATGAAAGCCTTAAATTTGTAGTGGACAGCTGTCCAAATCCCAAAAATACCATCTTGTTTTGCACTAATTATGGGCTTTCAAGTTTCGATAAAGAGACAAGGATTAAATAGACATTAAAACTTCCCTCATATCCCTGGTGAGCGACCTTCTTTGTTAAGGCAAGGATATCCTTGACAGTCAGATGCTGCTGTCATGATGCCAAATACCTGTTTAATCAGTAATGAAAAAACCTTCAAGACTCGAACAACCACAACACTAACTTAAAAAAAGCCATAGAAAAGGTTCAGGATGAGAATTTCTACTGTATAGAAAACTGTTATTCCTCAAAGACTTGGGGGGGCAGTAATCTCAAACTCACAGTCACCTCAAATGGTTGATTATCACATGTCTGATTTCAGTGAAGAAACAGTAAAAAGTTGCATGCATGAAGCACATTTATATTTTTGTATCTGCTGCACTACAGACTGATGCAAAATAGAAGGTTCACTGGAGAGAAGCAATTCTTGATGAAATATGGGGAAAGTTCTACTCCAAACTGGCCAAGCAGAATATTAAATACAAGAATAGTACCTGGCCCACTGAAGAAGGCTTTGCATCTTGTACCAGCTAGTTCATAACCTAATGGGAGGAATATTAAAACTTTGTTCTGGATTTGCTGAAGATGAATCAGCTTGGAGAGAGCAAAATTGAATCTGACTGGAACACACTGTGAGAAAGGGTAATTACCGCATAGCTATAGAAAAGACAGAGGCAGACTCTTCCTGGAGATGAACAGTGGTAGGATGAGAGGCAATGGATGCAACTTACAACATGGGAAGTTGAGCTTAGATAGAAGGAATTTTATTTTATTATATCTTTTTTTGCCAGAAGGATGGTCAAACAGTGCAACAGGTACTTGAGCAATGGGTGGTTTCAAACATCAGGATGTTCCCAAACTAAAGGATAGTGATCCCTGAAGCCCAGCTGCTGCAAGAGTCGGAAGCACCCAGATCCCCAGGACGTGCAGCTTGAGGAAATCCAAAAGGGAATGGGCTATGTCTCCATGGGAGCTACATAGGTCAGATCTTGTATCTGAGGGCTGAGGAGTGACAAAAGTGTCTTCCAGGGACAAGCATTAATCAGGAAGATTCTCTGAAATACATCAAGTAAGGGAGGAGACTCCTTGACTTTGGTTTCCTAAAGCATCATCTAACAAAACCAGAAGACTCTAGATAATTAAAGGCTAATCCTTTTTTTTTTTTTTTTTTTTTAATCATGGCAGCTCTCGGACCTCCTTAATCCTTGCTGGTATAGTACATGCCAACCTATGTACTTGTGGCCATGTGGCTGCGCAGCCCCCTTCACTGTTTGTAGGAAATCAGTAAGAGTTGGTATGAGATCTTGTGGAAGAGGAAGGTGGGTTTATTTTAAACAACACTGTTTTAATTCACATTCATTCTGTCACAGATTTCACTCATTCCTACTCTCACCCTCACATACTCAACAGCACTGAGATAGGTCTGTCGAAGTGGTTTGGCCAAGATGACTTGGTGTGACACAAAGGACATAGGATGCTGGCTGCTGAATCCTCATCACAGCACTTGGGTTTTCTTGATTGGTGATGACAAACAGCGTTTTAAGCAGGCCTTTTATATCCTTCAGGATTCAGCTGTTACTATGGCATGATTCTTTTGCCTCAGAATTTTGCTTACGTCAGCCATCGTATATTTTAGGCAAGTTTGCTGGACATTGTTTATGTTTCCTGATTTTAGGTATCTCAGAGTTGTAACCTATCGTCTTGTTGGGGTTGCAAGAAGAGGAACAGCTCATCTGATGTGCTGTAACCTTGCTGTCCTCCTTTTATCAAAGCGTAGGGTCTTCCACTCCTGAGTCATCTGTGCTGTGGTCTTAACAGAGCACAGGCCCCAGTCTCGATGGAAACACCATGTCCCTGCGTGTTTCATTGCTGTTTGTGTCCTTGGTTGTCAGTACAGGCCATTCTTCTTTTAACCTTATTCTGCTGTTTCCTATGGTGATTTCTCATGTATATTTGCGTTCCACTTAATATTTGCATTCAATATCACATTTCAGTTCAGGACACATCAATTTTGTTGGGCAAGAAGGCAAAATAGAGGAAACAGTAGGAAAATGCAGAGTTTTGAGAGGTCTAGCTTTAAATTTTATATGTGCCTGTGATACATAGAAAGGGATTTTTACACTGTGAAGTGTAAAATGGAGTGAGCATTTACTGAGTACAGGTCTGGGGCAAAAAACTCATTAGTGCTCTGCAAGGTGAATTGGTTACATATTTGGGACTTGACAGACTTCCAGTGGACATCAGTGACATTTTTTCAGTAGAATGGGAACAGAATAGCAATAATGTTTCACATTACAAACCAGAAAGGAGACCTTCTCCCTAAACCTGAAAAATGCTGGATTTTTTACACTTGTTTCTCTAGTTGATTCATTTTACCAATTAAATCACATCTTGTAGATGTGGCTACACTATATTTACATCACCATCTCTTTTTATTGTGTAAGCTACTAAATTGATGAATGGTTCTCTGAAATTAATTGTTTATTACCTCATTTGAGTATTTTTTCTTCATCTTTCTTATTTGCCAAGTCAACAAATTGCCTCATTTTTATGAAAGCCAGCTTTTAACTGAGGCTGGTTTGTTGGTATCATTACATAAAAGACATTAAATGATTACTGCAGTTGTAGGGAGTTATACAGTGTAGTTTCAACCTTTAGTGAGTTAAACTTACTACATGTGCAAAATTTTGCTACTGAAATCTGTTAACTAGCTTCATGAGCTGGCACAGCAGTATACTAGAAAAAGAAGAAACTAATTCTCTTGGAGTAGCGCAGTGATAAAGTACGCGGCATTGTCTTTTGGAGAAAACAAACCTCAAAGGGAAATAAACTGTGGCTTGTGTTGCCCTTGGTTCTCTTTTCCTTTCTGGTTTCTTCCAGGTTCAGTGTTGAATGCTCAAGTGGTTGTTTTTTTAAAAATGCCTTGAGGATCTTTTTAGCTGTACAGTTTGTATAGATCTAAATGGATTTTCCCCCATAGATTTCCTCTTCCATAGGAGCTTTCCCCCTCCCACTCCCCCCACTGAGAAACCTCCTTTTAGAGGCAATGCAGGAGGTGGCAGGGCCAAGTGGGGCTAGAGAAATGGTTGCTGCAGCAACAAAATAAACTTGGCCAGGCAGCCGGGGCTCCTGTAAATTTTATTTCTGTGTAAACCAGTGCCCTGGGGAACTCACCCAACCCAGCTGCCTCTAAAACTGAAGGGCAGCTCCTTGGGCTCAGCGCTGCTGCCACCTCCTTATGCTGCTGCTGCTGCCCACGTGCAGTTGCCTCCTTATGGGGCTGTGTCCAGACTGACTGCCACCCATGGTCTGGGCTGCCCTGGGACCTGCTAGAAGGGACTGGTGGAGTAAGGGAAGGGGCAGGGCTGTGGTCCTATGGCTCGATCAAAGCAGGAGGGATCCACTGCCTACCTGCTGCTTGCTGAGCAGACACAAGCTGCTCTGTGTGTGCATGTGAAAGGTGTAACACTAGGTCTGAACCAACATGTCCCATTTCTCCATAGGGCTGGTTAAGAAGATTTGGCACTAGGAAAACTCCAACAGCAGCTTCTGGCTGGAGAGCCTGCATAGAGCATGAGCAGGACTGCTTGCAAAAGAGGGGTTTCCCTTACTGAGCTTAGTGAAGGAGGACTTACCTATTTTGCAGGAAGAGAAAAGACCTTAATCTCCTCCTGGAGTTGTTGTCAGAGCATTGCCTGATTACACAGAGGTACCTTAGAATAACTGTTAATCATGTTCAGCTCTAAGGATGGGCTCTGCGCTGCTCTTGTCAGATTAAGGGCTAACAAGATGATTGCTTTCTCCCTGAGCAACTCATTGGACTCCGCTTATTGAGACTGCCATTGCCATTTCATTTGATAGCCTTAAGCAAGCCTTTGAGTTGTTGTTTGTACCCATCTTTGGTTTGCCTGGGCCAGCAGGTGCAGGGATCACAACTGGAGCTCGTTCTGCGGGTGCTGCTGCTGCAGGTGCAGCAGGGCCAGTGCCTGTCCGACAGGCACAGCGGCTGCTCCCACTGCTCCGACCCTGCTGAAAATGAGTGATCTTGTTGGGCAGACAGCTGTTGCAAGAGGTTCAGTTCCTCCTCTTGGTGGTGGTCTTAGTTATCCAGTTTAGCAAGGTGTTTAGATCCATATTGATTCAGTGAGGGGAAATGCCCAGCGCTGTCCTTGGGAAGGAAGCACCCCTGCAGCAGCCCAGGCTGGGGGGGGAACGGGTTGGGGAGCGGCTCTCTGGGGCCCTGGTGGGCAGCTGAGCATGGGGCAGCCACGTGCCCTGGCAGCAGGGATGGCCAGCAGCCTCCTGGGCTCCACGAACAGGGGCACAGTCAGTACATTGAGGGAAGGGATCATCCTCCCTTATTCAGCACTCATTAGACCTTGTCTCACTGCGTCCAGTTTTGGGCCCCCCCAAAGAAAGACACAAACAGGAGCACAGTCGGTGGAGGGCCCCCATGATGGTCAAGGCTTGAGCATTTGCCTGCAAGGAGAGCCTGAGGGATCAGGGCCTGTTCACCACCTGATGAAAAGGTGGCTTTGGGGGGACCTAACAACAGCTTACTGGTACCTACATGGAGGTTAATGAGAAGACGGAGCCAGGCTCTTTGGGAGACTGAGAGATAATAAGCATAAGATGAAAGAGGAGAGGTACAGACTGGACATGAGGAAAACCTCTTTTTCAGCATGAGGCTGCACAGGGTGGTTGTGCCCTCTGTCCTTGGGGGTTTTCAAGACCTGGCTGGATAAAGTCCTGAACAACCTGGTCTGAGCTCAGAGGTGACGCTGCTTTGAGCAGGGAGCTGCACTAGAGACCTCCTGCCTCCTGATGCCCCTTCCAGCCTTACCTAACGAAAATAACCTTTCCTTTGCTGGTGGGTAAGGAAGTGGGTAAAGGAGGATGAAGAGAGAAACTGTGCCTGTACATCCCATTTTTTTTTCCTAGGCCATCAGATGGGGCTTTGACACAGTATTGCCATTGCCTATGGCTTGGACTGTTCTGCTAGTGTGCCAGACCAATGCATTCACAAGGGATTAACCCTGTGGCTGGTTCTGTGAAAGTATTTCTCAGAGGATTATTGACAATCCAGAGGAAACCAGGCACTAATGGACTAATATAAAACATTACATGATTTTTTTACTTGTCTCCTGCATCAGTGTTGCAACCTTCAGGTCAAGCAGCATCTACAGGAGAGGCCAGCTGTTCTCATGCCTGGGACTGACTGTCTCTGTGGCTTTGCCACAAAGAGGGTGGTGGTTTTTCTGTGCAAGAATTTGCCTCTTAAGTCAGGCTATGCTTTTGTTCTGTTGTTTTATTACCTGACTGTGCTGTATTCTATTCATTATATGAAACATTTTTGTTCTCCAATATATTCTTTTGCATGCCTGTGGCTCAAAAATATACCTTTTACCTGATCAAATACTTCTTAGCAGTTCCTTTAATGCTTATGGGTCATGGAACATTAGGCATCAAATAAGGGCTGTCTCTAATAGTGCAGAATGAATGGTCCTCCTGCTGCAAGGCCTCACTTATCACTGTCATAAAAGAAGCAAAACAATATAGCGCAGAGGGCACTGGCTTTTGCTGCTCAAAGAAATCAGCATGGCACTCGGAGGAAGCGTTAGGGTGTGGGAGAGAGCCTTGCAGCTGTGTCACAGGTGTTATGGACTATGTGAAGAACTGCAGCTCTTTTTGCAGGGAAATGTGAGTACAAGGCTTTGGCACCTGTATCCTTGTGAAGCCCCAGCTGCTATCGCTAAAGGCCAGGATGAAAAAACAGGAGGCCAGGAAAGAAGGTGGCTTTATTTTTTATTACATAAAATCTCTCTGCTCAGAAGCCTTTTGGCTTTGATAAAAGAAGAGCTCATCACTTGTAGATTGCTGTCCTGAAATTCAGAAAACAAAGTAATAGGTTAGATTTATTTTGTGGGCTTTTAATCTAGTAATGTTTTTCCACAATCCTAGGAAACAGGTTATGCCATTGCATGGATTTGCACTAGAGGATACAGAGTTTATTTGCTTGTGTTCCAAATGTCTAGCTTGTAAATAACTTTCTGTGACTTTGACAATCTACATACTGAGCAGAAGAAACAAACAAAAAAAGTTATTATCGTAAGCTTGCATCTCAGACTTCATTGAACATAGTGTAGACACTGGTGCAATTTTTCAGTGATCGGTTGACCAGATTAACTCATAAACAACCAGCAATATCTAGCTATGAACTGTAGTAGTGTTTCCTTCAGGTTGCTTTCATACTGTTTTTGAAATCAACTTCATTTGAAAAAGGTTTTGTCAATACACATCATGTTAAATGCACTGCACACTTAACATTTTTTCTTTAATTTAAATTAATTTTATTTACATGAAAGTTTGCATAATTTTGCAGATATCTATGTAGGTGAATTTTTAATCTCTCCCATCAATTAAAGACAAACCAGTCTGTTCCTTTATTTTGAGAAAACCTATGATTCATTATATAAAATAGAAATGAGATACCCTCATCTCAACAAAAATTCTGGTTTTATCAAAATTAAATTTCAACAATGAAAGGTTTTGTTGGAATTGCCACTTGCTTAGTCAGTTATTTATTGTGCTTCTGTAGACACATGTTCACACACACACACACTCACACATATACTTCATATATTCTACATACACTGCATATATTCTGTCCAGCCTCTATTAGCAAGAGTTTACAATCTAAAGAGCTGATATTGGATGGTGCTAACTTCCTGAATTGTCTGTATTTGGAGTTGATCCCTTTGTAGGATCTGATTTTCAGGAGAACATTTGTTATAGTTCTAAGCTTTAATTTATGGCTCAGTTCTCCAAAGCACTAGTGTTACCTGCTAAGCTTTCACCAAGCATGGGATGTGAAGTGTAATAAAGAACGAATCTTTTACTGTTTCTCAGTATTTTGTTAAGTATAGAGCTCGCTGCCTTTGGTGTTAGAAGTAAGGTTTGAAAATGTTGAACTCTTTGAACATCACCTTATCTTGGAGAAGTTATGCAATTAGAAGCCTAATATAAGATTCACATTGTGTTCTAATACATGGCAAGAAGTACCAACAGTTGCTTAAGTGTTATACACATCAAAATAAGAGTTAATTATCTGAAAGACAATGATATTGCATATGAAACTCAGTTATGACTGTACTCTGGTCTATGGACTGTGCCTGTGATAAAAAAAAAGTATTTGCATTTTAATCACTAAAATATATACTTCACTTGAATTAATATAAAATTTTTAGAACAAGCAAACTGGAAAAAATCACATAAGAAGACTTACATATCAAAATATCATCAATAATGTACAAGATAGAGTAGGTCAGAGTAATTTTTGATGAAACCATTTTTAGTTGGAAAACATTGATGGGACTGAACTTAAACTGCTTGTGGGAAATAACTTTTTTTTATTAGCTTCCTGATCTAAAACTGTTTTGAAAAAGTTTCAAGATTGTGGAAACATCCCATTTTGCCATTTTCCAAATGAATGTTTTAGTCTTTCTCAATAGAAGTGATTGTTTTGAAACGTGTATTTCTTATATAGTAATATCAGCAATGGCATAAGTATTTAAAAAATGAAATATTTTGACTTGCCAAAATATGTCTTCTGTTGGCATTTTCAAGTTGCAAAAGATTTGAAATTTTGGCCTGTATCTTCCTGTGAATGGGAAAAGAAAGATGTTGAAATCATGAATATGTTTGTGTGGTAGGAAATTAGTTTCCCACTGAGATCTGTTACAGTACGTGAAAAGAGATAGCATGCAGCTACCTTAAGGAATCCACTGGGTGCATAAATATCAGTGGAGCTTGAGGCATATGTGGTCAAGAAAGGAGATGGCCTTCCCAAAGTGCTTGACGCTTCCTGTTTTAATGTGCCTAGATCTCTCTTGAGTAAATGTAAGGAGAATAAGCAAGTCATGATGGGAAACAACCAATGAAAAAAAAAAACCAAACAGTGTTTGAAGGTCAAGGGCTCCAGAATGGATTGAGTGGGCTCAGTAAGAAGGCATGGAGCAGAACATGTCTGAGAGAGCCCATTGGTTCCAGAAGACATCTGGTGGTGATTTGCTCAGAGAGGTGGGCTGATGAAAGATCCTTGCCATTATTTGTTTCCTCCTGGTGGTGTTGACAGCCAGCATGCCAGAGCCAGGAGAAGGTGGATGAAGAGGTGCAATAAGTTTGTGGGGCCTCAGAGAGAACATAAGAGAAAGAAGTGAGGAGACCTGTGCATCCAGAGTATCAGCAAGAGGATCTGGAGGAGCTGAAAGGGGACAGTGACCTGGAGCTCTTGAGGTACACGTGTGCCAGGGTCTTCCTTTTGCCAGTGAAGGCACATGAATCAGGAATCTATGAACTGCTCCACAAACAGCATGTCTGTGCCCACTGCCTTCGGAGGATTTGCCGGATGGTGTCCTGGCATGCCATGGGAAGAGGTCTGAGCAGAGGATGACCCTCCTAGGGAATTGCAAGTACTCTGCCAGTAGAGGGGAAAACAAAGTAGGAACTTACGATAAATCAGTGTAGTTTGGGAGATAGCAAGGGACAACTAGAAATGTAGAAAGTTAGAAACCTCCCAGTGGGGGAAGCTAGAGGATATGCCAGGAGACAGATGTATTACAATATAGAAAAAGTAAGGAACGTAAAGAAGGTGGGGACACTGTAGCAGGGACGAGAGATGAGAAATGAGAAATACAGGTATTATAGCTAGGGGAGAACTCTCTAGACCTACTCAGTTAAGTACAGAATAATAGAAAATAAGAACCAAAAGAAGTCTACTAATCCAAACCCCTGCTTCAGTGCAAGGTTACTACCTAACCATGCATACTTAAATAATTTACACTACTGTATTTCTGGTATGATTTCATGAAAAGCATTCAGCATCATTTTAACAAGTACTGTATTGCCTCAGGGGTCTTTCTCCTTGGAGAGGCACAGAATAACTACCTTCAGACATTGGTCTTTGCTTGTCTTGCAGCAGCCTCCAAAATTATCTCTCCAAGTGAAAGTGAAATTAAAACAGATATCAAATTCCTTCATTAAAAGTCTTGAGAAAGCGTACTTGTTCAATATAATACCTAGAGAATTTAAGCTGTGTAAGTGATCTGAGTGGATAACTGAGAAAGCAAAGAGGATTATAATACCACAACAGAAGTGTAAGGGCATATACTGTTTAGAATGAATTCCGCTTAGGCAGAATATTACTGTTTGTTGCCAGAGAAGAACTTTTCCTTCTTTCTGCTTTTTATGTAATATGAGTATTTCTGCTTTTTAGATTTGATCTTCATCAAATGAATTAATATAGTCTTCATAAAGAAATAGAAAACAGTATCAAGTTGCATTGTTATATATGGCAGAGAGATGAATCAATGGTTATTACAATTTCCAGATTAATTTGCATTCTTCCACTGACTTGGTCTTTGGAGGAACAGCAGATTAGCCCTTGATTACTAGGGGGTGAACAATTCACGGTGAATAATTTATTTGGCAAATAACTTATGACTTAGAATAATTTATTTCCCTAAATGAATTCATTGTATGTTGTACAGGGCTTTTAGGTGAACAATTTTCATTCTATAGATTATTCATAATTGGTTATACAATTTCCATAATTACATAAATTTGTATACTGAAAGCAAGATAACAGATCAAGTTATCTCAGTCTCTTTACCCTGCTACTGGACGCCCTGCTATGGCAGAGGTTTAGCAAAACTGGAAATCTGCAAGAATCAATAGGAATTCTGCAATTTGGGACCAAATGACACAATTTCCATTGACTTCTTGCTATTCCAAGTATGTATTTTTGCTAGCAAACGTTACTTTCAACTTGTGTCTGGTCAGCATGGACAAATGTTTATTGCAGCTATGGAGCTATCTGTGTGATGTATTTGCTGTTTATCTGCAGATGGCTTAAGTACAATGTTTACTACCGATAGTGAACAGATTTTCCAGTAGTTTTGGCAGCTGCTTGTAGTGGCTGAAGCAGCAATAGAGTGATGGAGAGCAAGGACAGCATGTGGAAGAGGAGCACACAGAGCAACTGTATCTGAAAATCTGTGTCTTCGATCAGTTTTATTCAAGGCAAAATACAGGCCTGGAGGCAAGCACGGACTGGTAGGTGACAATAATGGTGCAGATACGGAATGATTAGCAGTGGCTTCCAAACTTGAGAGTAACAAAGACTACTTCTTTGATATTTATGGAGGCCATATACCACTAAGAGAGCTCTTAAACTATTTAGTAGTATGTGGTAACACTGTCCAGAATTGCTACCATTTGTATTAGTCTGCAGGTAGCAGTTAAAGTATAGGTAGGTAGACTGTTTAAACTCCTGGGAAGGATACATATATACTGATAGAGAACCCAGTACCCAGGCACTGACTCAGGCATTTGTAGATTTGAGAATGTGGGAATGCAAAATTAGAGTAGCTGCTGATAAAATCCGTATTTCTCTTTGCTTCTGCCCCAGACGTCTGGGTTTTTTAACAGAAAGAAATAAATTTCCATTGAGCTGCAAGGCCTGGCTGTTCACAGCAGAAGACTGTGATTGTTGTCTGATTGTTGTTGGTGNTTGGTGGACATTAAAGCGGTGCAATTATTGCCGCTGTCCTGGGAGCTCAGTTGACCTTTCACTATCCTAATAGAGACACTCTCTTGTTACACAATTGCATTGAGGAAAAGGGTTGTTTAACTTACCTGCATCCTGACCAACTGTGGATTTGGGAGACTGTAAGGGAAATGATGCTGTGTCCTGGCAAAGATAGGGTTTGCTGAACAATAGTCCCTGGAATTATGGCTGTCTGATGTGTGCTGCAAAATATCTGGCAGTGCGGAGAAAGCCTTACTGAAATTTAAGAAATAATGTGTGGAGACTTTCCAAGATTTACAAGTGGCCAGTGAGATGTTGATGCAAAATTGCAATCTCTAGGGATATCTCATCAGAGATATTTTGTATTCCTATTTTGAGAAAATAAGACGACTTTAGAAAATTAAGTAAAACTTCTTTCATTTATAGTTCAGATTATTGAGAATTTCAGGGGTTAGTTCATGAGTGCTTCATGGACTATATCATAAATTGTTCAGTTGTCACTGAAATATTTAAGTAAGAGCATGATGATAGAATGGGAATTGGCATAGCTGACACTTAATGGCTGTATTTATACTATTTTCTTTACTCTTCACAGGACTTGAAAAAGAACCAGAGATGATCATGAGATGTTGCACAGTTTGGGATAGGAGCTGATCTTCCCACTTAAACTTTGTTTATTTTTAGAATGTTTTGTATAATTTCTCTTGCTTCACTCATGCATATTTCATGAAAAAAATCAAGGGACATTTCATGTACCTTTAAATGATTTTTAAATGAAAAATCTTTAATATGGGATTGTATTTTCTTTCTTGGGGATTTTTTAATGGCATTTTTTACAGATTTTGTGGAAGTTTTATTAGATTATTATTCCTTAAAATCAAATTTAAACAAAAAGTAAAAATGAAAATACTTTTATTGCCCTAGGAACCTATGCAAATGTACTAAATTAGAATAGGAAGAAAAAACTTTGACAACAGGGCTATAACTTAAACAAGAAATATCTACTAAAAAAGTTTGAAACTAGCAGTCGGACACTCAGAGACAGAATAGGACTTGCAGGGCTGAAGACTTTCAGCTCACAGCAAGGAGTTGCCATACACTCTGTGCTTGACTGCCCCTGGAGAAACTGAAGGTCCGAAATGCATTTAGGTTGGATGGCTACTGATGCTGAGCAGTGTTGCTTGGAGGGGTCTGCACAGGTTACTGATTATATTTTGGAAAGTGCCCTGTGTTCAGCAGTACAGGACCTGAATGCAGTGCTGACACAAAGCAGAAGAGTGAACTTTAATGATACAGTTTCCTTCAGTTCATGACAACATTGTTCGAATTTTCATGGTTGTGTTACCTCCTTTTGCTTCCTCATCCCTGAGACCCTGTCCCCCCATCCTCACCTCTCAGTGCTTCAGCATAGTCTAGCCTTGTTTCTTTGAGAATTTGAGGAGTTCACCCCTTTTCATTCCTTTTCTGTTTTTCCCTTTCCTCTTCTAAAACTGGCCAGATACTGGGAGTTTAAGTGCCATGTCTTTGGAATTCTGGCTTACTTTGCTGCAGTTCCTCTGGAAAGCATAAGAAACAGAAATGAAGCAAGTTTGCTCTCTGTTCTGTTCCATGTCCCTAAAAAATCCCCCCCTCCCCTATTTTTTTTAGTATATACCCTCAGTTTCCACTGTCTATGCCCTTTTGAACCTTGTTCATGTGATTTACTGCTTTTTTTTTTTTTTTTTTTGGCGAACTAAAGGACCCTGAGGTGCGTGGTTCATTTTTATATTGAGAAAACCGAACAGTTAAGGTCACTGGTGGTTTGAGGGAAACAGGTGAATAATTGCACTTGAATCTCTTCCAGTATTTTATATTTTGGACAATGTGTAGCTAATCCCTGTGGTCTGAAAGCAAAGAAGGCA
This sequence comes from Fregata magnificens, assembly GCA_013389945.1. Lineage (NCBI taxonomy): Eukaryota > Metazoa > Chordata > Aves > Suliformes > Fregatidae > Fregata > Fregata magnificens. Next base: position 71,682 of record WAAD01033674.1, read on the forward strand.
CCTCTCTAGGAAAGCAAAGGGAAGCTTGGACACTGATGTCATTAACCAAAACAGTTCTTCCAGCTTCCCTTCATAGTTGGAAAGGCTATCTGTTCTGGACTGAGTGACAAGGTTAGTTTGCCCTGTAGTAATTCAAGCACTATAGAATAAATTCTGTCGTTGAAAGTCCTGAATTTACTGTGAAGGAACTGTCTTGCATCAACTGCTGAAGTTAGATATTTGCCTCGTTACAAAGAGTGCAAGAAAGCAAGCTGACTAAGCTCAATTTGTTTATTGATTAGGACTATAAAGGCTGTGACCAAGCAGAGACATAAAGTTGTACTACCAATTCGTCTTTCCTTTGTGATGCTTCAGTGACTGAAACAGAGAAATCTCCGCATCCAGTTTTACAAATCATATTTATATCTTGTTTATAAAATGTAGCACTACAGTTTCCAGCCTTCTTCAGCTGCTTATCTGAAAAGCAAAAGCACAAAGAAGTATTACATTCACAGATCATCCATGTTTGGTATCTGTTTGGCAATCTTGAAAGGGTAAATATGAAAGCACAAGATGTACAAATCATCTGGCTAGTACAAAATGGAAAAACTAAACAAGTTTTAAAAACTCTGGAAGAATAATGGCCGTAGAAAGTTCAGCTAAATCTCTTGATATAAATCCTTTAGTACTGTGGGGTTCATGTTCATAATGTGCCAGCATGGCCTTATAAATATTTGAATTGTACTGAATTAAAATAAGGTTAGCATAAAACAGCCTGAAGGTATAGGGCTACTGAACATTTAAGTCATAGGAGCTAACATTGACCTGTGCTTCTGATTTTTTTAGCAGATTACTAATGGTACATTTTCTTGCATTTCAGAAACAATTTATTTGTTACTAAGGTTTAGTCCACCTCATTTTGAACAAGAAGAAAGAAAAAGTATGTCACTGCTTTGAGAAACTGAAATGTTAAAATGGGTAGTCAATGGTCTTTTGGTGGGTGTTGAAGGAGTGATATTCTCATTATGGAGAGTTAGTTTGGAAACTGACTAGTAGCACCTTGATAAGGCAACATTATGAGTACGTAATGCAAGAAGTAGGCACGACGTTGTGGGACAGGGAAGAGAGGGACCTATCAATGATATGTTTTCCAAGATTAGCAAATAGCTAAGTAACCACTGAACCAATAGTACACGACAGATTTTCTCTAAAGCACGGTTGCCATTTTTAGCAGATAACAGGAATGTTAGAACTTGGACAGACTACTAACTCCTAATGTAGCAGCATCCACCATGCATGAAGAGCCAGGGTTATAATGGTATGAGTCCAGAGGGGAATAATTGCTGGCTGTGACTCTTTCCTTGAGCTGCTGTGCTGTATGCATATGCCATCCTTCTACATTCCCAGCATCCTCTTGGATTCTCATGTAAAGAAGGTGCCTTGCTTTCTTAGGGATACCTTTTGACTATTTGGATTCCTGTTGGTATTGGAATCCTTGCCATCCTCTGCTGACCTGGCATTTTCTCCAGTAAACTGTAGCTCACAGCGATATCCTGGGAAAAAAATCCTGATATGCTTCCCATTACATAGAGGCCAGTGCCATGAGCATTTTTAGAACTTATCTAAAGCTNCTTTTTTGAAGGTCTTAATTGAATAGAACCACTTATATACTTAAAGTTAAGCTGCTTGCCAAATGAAGACCAGAGAGCTTTCAAAGAGGCCTCTGGAGCACTTCCAGAGCAAATACTATTATGAATATCACTTTATCCTTGGATTCATAATGTAGCTTCTACTTTCCTTCAATAATACAAGAAAGCTTTACTTACCAAAT
>WAAD01033674.1:73564-148091 GCA_013389945.1 Fregata magnificens
GGATACCTTTTGACTATTTGGATTCCTGTTGGTATTGGAATCCTTGCCATCCTCTGCTGACCTGGCATTTTCTCCAGTAAACTGTAGCTCACAGCGATATCCTGGGAAAAAAATCCTGATATGCTTCCCATTACATAGAGGCCAGTGCCATGAGCATTTTTAGAACTTATCTAAAGCTAAAGCTTGTAAGCTGTTCTGCATTCTTTGGTCTTGATCTGGTACTTCCAGATGTCCTGGGATTTGACCATTCCATGCCTTTGTCTTTGGTAAAGTTAAAAAGTGTTCTCAATTATGATCTATCGTCTCACTATTATAAATAATGATATTGTATGGACTGTGGTCATTTCAATGTGTCGAAACTGAAAGCACTGAGAACTTGCATCCACTGCCATGTANAAAAGACCCATAAGTAATTTTTGTCATATTCGGCCAGCTCAGCTATTGGCCAGTGTGATTCAGAGATTTACTTCCAAGTAGTTCTATTACTTGGCCATCATAAGAAAGAAACAGAAAATGTCTAACTGATATAAGATTTCTATCTAGGAATCGGAAAAGATTACATGAAAACTATTATTAGCACATAATGAAATCAGACAGGATTATTTGATCCTCTCTTTTGAATTGTTTAAATGTCCTAATGCCACAATGCACAAAACTGTACCAGAAGATCATTCTGAAGCAGCAAAGTAAGCAAGAAGAAAACAGAATCGAAAATGATCATAAAAAACATTTAATCAATTTGTGTAATTTTATGGGAAATTCATTTGGTCAAAAAATCAGAAAATGCAATTCAAATTCACAAATAAATTTGCTTTCACCAAAATCACAGAAAATATTTGCAAATTTTTTCTCAGTTGCATTCTGAAGAGGGGTTTCTAGGAAGATTGTTCATCAAAGCTAGTGAAAAATTAAGCTGCAATGAGATAAGAGGGAAGGTCTTCTCTTAGACTAATAAATGGTTAAATGGTAGGAAAAAAGAAAATAAACTATAATTTTTTTTCAGTAGGGAAAGATCATTGGTGGAGTCCAGAAGAATCTGTGCTAAGTCTGTCTGTTCAAGACGTTCATAAATGATCTGGAAAAAGAGGTGAATAGCGAGGTGACAAAGTGTGCTGATACTAATCTATTCAGCGAAGTGAAAATGGAAATTAACTGAGGAGAGTTGCAAAAGATTTCACAATACAGAGGGACTGTGTGATAAAGTGCCAGATGAAATTCAGTGTTGATAGTGATGCACATTGGGAGAAAAAGCTAACTTTACATACAAAATGATGGGCTCTGAATGTGTTATTTCCACTCAGGGAAGAAATCTTGGAATTATAATAGATCGTTCTATGAAAAGTCATCTCAGTGCTTAGAAATAGCCAATGATTCAACAGTGCACAAAGGCAGCACATAAAATGAAAAGAATTGCTAGGAAAGAAATAGAGAACAAAGCAGGCAACATCATTATGACATTGTACAAATCTCTGGTCTCTCTTCATCCTTAATAATTTGTACACTTCCAGGGTTCTAGTCCTGAAAACCATATAGAAGAATTAGAAGAGAAGATGTGACTCATGACAGGTGTGTAATGACTTCTTTAAATACATGAAGAGTGACTTTCTGTGCCAGTGTACTTCAACCTGAAAAAGAGACATTTGATGAGCCCTGCGCTGACGTTTTCTATAGGTAGGGAGAGTTTGTCACGGAATTACCCTTTTGTGCTTTATTTTATACTGTTCCTTAGGTATCATTATTCACCATTGCCAGAGATGGGATATTGAGTTATATGAATGTTTGATCTGACATATATGCCTCTTCTCCTTTTGTTATGTCTTGTTACCATGAAGAGAAACAAGATGAAACATTTTCTTCTGATTCTGTGTTACTTGTCAACTAAGAGTGGGCCAGAATTTCTGGACTGAAAAAAAAGTTGTATGTCTTTCTGTCCGTCTATCTATCTATATATCTGCACAATAGTTATCTTGACCTTGACAGTATAATCTGTATAATCAGTATCATCTGTTGTATTCTTGTAAGGGAGACTTTTCTCCTCTAAGTATGACATGATAATAGCACATACTAGGGACTGAAAGCCAATGAAGTGCGTGTATAATTTTATATTTTACTCAACCTCTGGAAGACAATTTGAAATGTGGTGTTCATAGTATAAACCTACACTTCCATTCTATTTGCCTACCACTGCACTATTGTATATGATTGGTTGCAGTCTGACCAGCTCACTGTTGTAACTGAGATTTGCATTTGAGATTTCCATTCAATTAGAAGATTCAACATAAATTAATATTGCACAGCTCGAATTAGAAAGAGGACAAAGGAGATGATAGTCACACAGCCTTAATTTTTTGCAAGTACACAGCAGTCTGTACAGAGCCTATTTTTGTGTCAGTAAAGTGTTTAGTTACATGAAATGAGTAACACTGTGTTTAATTTGTATAAATTCTTAAGAGAAAAGTAAAAACAGCTGTCACTGAGTATTTATGACCTAAGAAAATTAAGAATTTGGCTGATGAGAGGTAGTTCTGAAAAGTTGTTTTCAGTGCAGTCTTTCTGATTAATGCCATATATATATATATTCTCTTTTGGAAATAAATTATTTTGTAATAAGTTCTTCTTGTTTTAGAATAAGAAGACCCACACACGGAATTAATCTGATATAGTTACTATCTTGTAAACAAACACCTCTTCCCAGTTAATGTTTGTTCCTAGCTTTTGGAATAACTGTTTAATAATCTTGCACTTATCTTGAGTAATCAGCAATACAGTGGTATTCCATACACCTCCCTGTGTATGTCTTCCAGGTTCAGTTCCATCTCCACATTTCAAGTCTGAACCCCAAATGGAGAAATGAAAATGGCTAGTTTTAAATGAGCATATTGGTATAAAAGATATCTCTGAAGTAAAATGGAGAGAAGATAATCAGAGAGACACGTATTGCTGGAGTTGAAAGTAAATAGAAATGATACACTATGTCATGATGTGGATGGGTGGGAGCATTAAGTCACAGAAGGTATCTTTGTTAAAATAAATCACAGATTTGCTAGAGGCTGACATGGCATGCCTAAGTAGGGAAAGGTTTATTATACTGCATTACTGAACACCTAGCCTAAATGCTGACAGTGAGTTCCATAGTCTGAAGAAATACTGGATGAAAAGGGTCCTTCCCATTGCCTGTTGTCAAGCTTCTACTTGACAATTTCACACGGATGCCTGTGGTTCTTCTACTGAAAGAGATAGTAAATCAGCATCCCCTAGATGAATAATCAGGGACTAGAGAATTTGTAAAAGCAGAAAACACAATAATGTTTAGAGATTTCAGTTGCCTCCAAATATGTTGTACAAAAAAATCTAAAAAGTTCCGCTGTACCTTTTAACATTAAAAAGAGGGACTGTGAGAAAGAGAAAGTGTAAAGAAGCTAATTGAAGGGAGGAGCAACAAGGACAAAAATGCTTGCAGGTAACCTTGATACATTTAAATAAACTATAAACTTAAGTACTAATTGGAGAATACTTTCAAAATACTGAAAACCTGTTAAATAGCAACCAGACAGAACCTGTTAGAACTCACAGACATGCATGTCATGTCCAAATGAGGAAAGCGGAACTAAATGTAAACTTGGCAGTTTAAATGTAAAATTGAAGTGAAACAAGCCAAAAACATTTTGAGGGACAACTTGCTAACAGAAACCTACAAATAACCTCCGCCCACCCTCCACATATCAGAATTGGGAAGTCTGCCAGAGAATGTCAGCGATAGCTAGGTAGGTAGATAATCGAAGTCATTGAGTGTAGTAAGGCCATTGTGCAGAAAATCTGAACTAATTGTAAGCGTTTATGTTCACTGCAGAGAAGGTCAGGAAAATACCTACTCAAGAGTCATTGTTTATGGATGATAAATCTGAGGAACTGTCTCAAATTAAATTGTCAATAAAAGACGTTTTTGAGCAAGTCAATAAAATAATGTAGTAACAAATCACCATGATCTAATGGCTTTCATTCAAATGCTCTAAGGAACTTAAATATAAAGTTGCTGAGCTACTAATAGTAATATACAACCTACAATCTTGAATGAGTAGAAGGTGGAAAATGTGATGCCGGTGTTTAAAATGGGGTCTCAGGATAGTCCTGTGAATTACATACAAAGAAAACTGACATTTGCAATAAGCAATTTGATAGACATTATAGAGAGTAGAATTAGTGGACACATAGATAAATATATGCAATAAGCACCAAAATGGCTTGGAAACTAGAAGGATGTCATGAGTCAAAAATCTAGAGTTCTTTGAATGTGTCAGTAAACATGGGATAAAGATGATCCAGATGATACAATGTAGTTAGAACTGTCAAAGAGATTATGACAAATTCCTTCAACAAAGACCCATATTGCCACCTTATTAAAAGATTGCTAGTTAGAAATCAATGGTTTGTTCTTATAATGGAGTGTAGTTACAAATAAAGTCCTGCAGAAGTCTGTGCGGAGCCTGTGCTGTTCAGCATGTTCATAAATTTGAATTAAAGAAACTCATAAATTATTCAGAAAACGAGATGAGTATTGTAGCGACAAAGTTTGCAGACAAAACAAAGTAATGTCTAGTATTTAAAACAGTCTGTGATGAGATTCTGATGGTACAATACTGAGTTACTGGGTAATAAAATGGCAAATGAAATTCAATGTCAATAAATACCAAGTGATGCATGCAGAAGAAATGGTCTTAACTACACATACAGAATAATGACCTCAAAATTGCCATTACTGTTATCATTTAGCAATATTAGAATCACAGCAGATATTTCATACAGAATGTCACTTCAATGCTGAACACCGAAAAGGAGAAGTAGATGTTGAAAATTTAGAGGTAAGGTTTTGAGAACAAACACCGGAACTTCATTAAACTACTACAATTATATGTTGCACAAGCTTGTTTGAATACTACATGCAAGATTCATTGATTTTATCACAGAAAGGTGTAGCAGAACTAGAAAGGGTACAGAGAATTTAACCAAATACAAATCAGAGGCATGGAGCAGCTGTGCTATTAGAAAAGACAATGTAAATTAGGACTCTTTCCTTTGGAAAACAGACAGCTGTGAAGAAATGTGAAAATATGTACAAAATCATAAATGATCACTCTTTCTTGTTACACTACAACTAAGGAGCACCAACGTAATTTAGCAGTTTAAGACAAAGAAATGGAAGTGCTTTCTCCTACAACTGATAAGTAAATTCTAAAACTCACCACTATAGGATATTTTGAAAGGCAAACACAGAGACGGTTTCTGAAAGTGATGAAACTAAGTTATGGAAAACAGGGCATTTACAGTTATTATTTTTAATGGTCTTGGTACAACATCAGACCCAGTGAGTCCCTACACTACCAGCTGCTGTATGAGGGAAACATTCTGTGTGAACTCTGTCCTCTGTTGGTGATTTTTCAATACAGGACAGTGGCCAGACTGAGCAGTTCTAAAGCTGACTTGTGTCAAAGTTCACAAATGAGCATGAAGGACCTCATTCTCAACAGCTTTGTGCACTCTTTCCCGTGCAGTCATCATCACTTACGCAAAGAACATCTAATATAGTGCCACTCTTCTTTGGAAGTGTACTTTCTTCGGCTGGAATAGTGTTAATTTTCTTTGCAGTAGCTTGTAAGTTGCTGTGTTTTGGATTTTTGTTGAAAACAGTGTTGATAACACAGGGATGTTTTATTTATTGCTGAACAGTGCTTACTTACACAGAGTCAAGGCTTTTGGGCTTCTCATGCTGCCCTGCCAGCGAGTAGGCTGGGGGTGCACAAGAAGCTGGGAGGGGACACAGCCGGGACACCTGACCCCAACTGACCAAAGGGATATCCCATACGATGTTGTACTCAGCAATAAAAGCTGGGGGAAAGAATGAGCAAGGGGGGATGTTTGGAGGTATGGCATTTGTCTTGCCAAGTAACTGTTAGGCATGATGGAGCCCTGCTTTCCTGGAGATGGCTGAACATCTGCTTGCTGATGGGAAGTAGTGAATGAATTCCTTGTTTTGCTTTGCTTGTGCACGCAGCTTTTGCTTTGCCTGTTAAACTGCCTTTATCTCAACCCATGAGTTTTCTCCCTTTTACCTTTCTGATTCTCTTTCCCATCGTACTGGGAGGGAGTGAGCGAGTGGCTGGGTGGGGCTGAGCTGCTGGCTGGGGTTAAGCCACCACAGGCAGTTTTACAGTACTGACACACATGTAATGATGTTTCCAAACAGCAGTCTTGAGTCCAGTATCTTGTTTTCTGTGATGATTCAGGTATTTAGACACATTGTTCGTTGCATAGGAATCCCTTCAATAATGAATCCTTTTAGCAAATTATTTTTTAATGGCTCATTGTACTGAAGAGCAAACAAATTCATTTTAACCAAAAATATCTGACAGCATAGTATAGGTTCAGATTCAGCATGCATTTTACAATTTTACTCCAGCTAACAAAGTGTATATAAGGCAATGCTTTCTCACACATTGCAGAGATATCATGTATGTATTGTTTACTTATAGGGTTATATTAATACTTAATTATGTGTGAAGCAGTGACAAAGCTGGGTAATTATGCTGAAAGGATAATGTAATTATCCAGGCTCAGCCTTCTCCTCCCTTTGAGGAAAGGAAGGAAAAAGAAAAACTGGGAAGTTTATAGTCTGACAGCTGTGTTTTATCTGTAAGGAATTTCCTCTGTGCTTGGACTCTCTTTAAAGTTACCAAGGGACTTGGCCTTCAGTCTCCCTTGTGCAATGTAGAGATACTTAATGTCCTGCTAAATGAACTAACTAGAGTAACAGAAGCAGTCCAGCTGCAGTGGCATGGAGCTATATTTAGGCGGGCTGCTCCATTACATACAATGTACAGGTCTATCCCAAGCACTGGGATTGCTAGTTCCAGAGAGACAAGTGAGACTATAGGCAAGGTAATTATCTTTTTTTGAGTGCTGCTTCAGCAGAGCAAGGTTTTCACTATGTTACTTTTAAATTATAGGAATCATCACCAAGATACATATTTGGAAATATATGGCATTTAAAATGGAAAGATGATGTTTAAAACCAACTGTATTTAAATAAAATGTATTTCATTCTTTGATCCTTATATGTGTCCGAAGCTTTGGCATTCTGGAGCTCTCGTGGAAGGATATCGAAATTACATATTCCAAGCAAAGAAGGGATAAGAGGCTGGAAGGAGGGGAACATGCAGGGGGAATGCTTCAGGTCACCACCACTATGTGGGGTTTTGTCCATTAGAAGTCAAATATGCCCGCTGTATCCATGTGCAGGCAGTTAGATTAATCTGAATAGAGTTTATAAGGTAGATTATGTGAAAGAGATTTCCATGAATCTTATTTACAATTGGTTTTTTCTAATAATAAGTTCAGAATCAAAATTTCCAATTGATACACACTGGTGAAAGAAGATGCTTAACTTCACACCTGAAACCTAAGTGAAATAAAAACTGCATCTGCATCTGTCAGTGTTACAAATTGTGATAAAATATCTAGGAGCCAGGACTGATTTCCATGTGGGTGCTATTTTGCATTGCTTCTGTCTCTGAGTAAGAGGGAAGGTGAATTAATTGAATACTGTTCTTGAAAAACACAGAATTGTTTATAGTAGCAAATGAACCCCTTCTAGATAATGAAACCTGCTGTATTTTTAAATCCTAATGTTATCTGGCCTAAAAACTTGGAAGAATATTGCAATGCATTTTTCTTCTTGGATGACGTTCAGGTCTATATTCCTGGAAGGAGTGTCTCAGTCTATAGAACTTGCTGGCGGTGGCAACTCACTCCTCATGGATTTTGTCAAGGTAGAATCAGTGATGTTTACTAGTTCAGTGAATAAGATCAACCTTATTCTTATGGAGTAAAACACATCTTTCTTTAGTATGCTGAATATTTTTGCAAAATAAAAAAAAAGTCAACATTTAAGAAAAGCAATGTATAAGTGACTGAGTCCTCTCCCTAGAAGTGTCTGGTTTGTGTCCCAAATGATATTTTCAGCTCCTGTAGACAGATCTCCTTGAGTTGTAAGCATTTGCATTGTGATCATTATTGTGGGAAATAAAAAGAAAGTGTTACCTGCCAGGCTGCCTCCATTGATAGCCATAAGCAATGGAGGAGTCCTGGCTGGTCTGCGTATTCTGTGTGTGTCCTTCAGAGGGCAGGAGAGGAGGCTGACTAGATCTAACTGGGTTTCTGGAGAGAATGGATTGTATTCCCTAACCTTTTTGGATGTAGTGGTTTTGGCCTTCCAGGAGAGAATGATCAAGACTAACTGAAATGTTCAGATTCATTGGTCAGTCATAGGACTGGTCCACATCCATTATTGCTCCATTGCATTGTTATGGTGGTACTGAAAGAACAATACTGAAAATGAGAATGCAATTTGCTCTGTGAGACCAAAGTATTGTCATATGAATTCTCAAAACTGTGAACTGAGGGTTGAACTGAAATCTGACGTAACAGACTAATTTTCCATGTTGTGTCACACCATGAACAGCTTTGATTTCAGTGTAACTAGAGGAGACCTGAGTCTAGGCAGAAGATATGTTTTTGTTTCCCCTTCAGGCTGCAGAGGTAAAGATTTCACATTTTGAACTGGAGATGGTATATTTTGGCCCAGTATCCACCTGCATGCATTTCTTTGCACTTAATTATTTAGGTAGTGACTTTGATTCTTTTTCCCTCTAAGTTTAATGTTGGCATTTCACCTAGATTTCACTGAGGTTGGTATTTTCCTCTTTGGTACTAATTCTTAGTTTTTAATGTTTCATTCCTAAAGCAGAAGCAGTGAATTCAATTACGTATTAAAATCAAGGATATTTGTTTTTTTGATTTAACTGTCAAAATTATTTTTTTATGAAGCCTTTCATTTTTAATATTTTTTTGTAGGTTACAATTTTTGAGCCAGCCACAAGTCCAAAGGACCATTCTAGGCACTTAGGAAGGAACCAGTACAGCCCTTTCACTGATTTGCTCTCCCTGTTTTGTAGTAATGGCCATGTTTTAGGCATCTGCTTAACTTTGTGCCCAATGAATACCTTCAGTGAAGCCGCTAGGAACTGGTTATTAAAATCCATCCACAGGTTGGAAATTCTGTGGCAGTTCCCCCAAATGTAGAAGAAACCAACCTCTGGTATTGCTGTACTGAAAGGCTGAATGAGCCGGCATGTCACAAATGCTGCCATCCTCTACTGACCAGCCGGGCAGGTACCACTTGTGCAAAAGTTTAATAGTACTGTTTAGATGACAATGGAGTTTGACTTTGTAAATAATGGGCCTGTAGTGTTCCATGGCTAACAGGCAGATGAAAGCACATATCACTTCACTTGCAATCTATACCTGACAGTTTTGAAGGTTGCAAGTCTTTTTCAGGCAAATTATTTTGATATCCTATTGCCTCTGGATGTTGGTATGTAAAGACGTGCCATAGCTAAGATGGCATTGTTCTCTGGGCGTATAGGTTGTGGCCATAATCTGGCATTCGTCAGATCTCCTGACAGGCTTATGCACGGCTGTTTACATTTACAGGACCTAATGCATTCTGAACATTTAATTGGCTGTGTGGATGTTCTGTCTTTGGCATTATTTTCGTATATAGCTTTCTGTTTGACAGAATATTGCTATTGTAACTGCTAGGGAAACTAACTGGTAATAACTGATGCTATTACCAGGCAGTTAATTTGCAAAAGGCCAAGAATTAACAGTTTTGCTATTTATGTGGCACACTAATTTTTCTGCAAAAGGAAATCTGCATTGATGAATAATTTAAATCCCAGTCTCCCTGCAAGTCTATAATCACGTGCCCTACAGAGACTGGAGTACATTCTACTGTGAGCATTGTGCAAAAGATTAGTAGCTCCACGGTGGCAATGCTGCTATAACAGTGTGAATTGCACTTTTAATTTGTCTTCCCATCTGACAGAGCATCTCATTATACTTTACAAAATCTATTTTAAATTATACTTTTTAAATTCTCGGTTGAAGGATATTTACATAAAAAAGGTGAAGATTAAATAAATTGTTTTAAGTCGTATCAGCAAATCATTTTAATGAGAACATCCTTTCTTCTTGCATTTGGAAAAGAATGTGCATTTTATTCCCACCATGTTTAGTTCCAGTCAGTCAAAACCAGCAATGACTGGATACAGTTTTTTACAATACAGTCTAGATGTTAAATGTGTGATAAGCCCTACTTTGTGTCATAAAATTATGCAGGCTCTCTAATAACTAATAACTTGTTAGTTATCTTGAGGCTGAAAACCATTTTATACAAAATCTTATATAAGACGAAAACTTGTTTTTTTCAGAAGTAGCGCTGGGCAGAAAATTATTACTTTTTGTTAATCAGATTAAATTGTGAAGGAGTATACACACGAGGTCCTTAGGCACACATTTTAAATAACAACGTTACATTTCTTTCACTCCTTTTTGCCCTATTTGCTCTTTCTTAACTACATTATTGAAATTTAGGAAGCATAATAGCCCATCTATTTAATGGCACATCATTATCTTCCCATAGCATAATGCATACTATTCATTCTCTCATATTGTTCATTAATCCATTATATTTATTCTCTTCTGGTCTTTGTGTAACTATGTAAGGAATCAGACTTTCACTGTACAAATGAATAACATTTAGCAATATTCAAAGATCCCAATTAATATCAGTGACCTGTTAATTTGATGGTTCAGTTGTTGGTAGGATTTCATGTTACTTGGACACTATTTGTTATAGCTCTTGTTTATTTCTCTGGGCATCAGCTGTTAGTACTGTGCTAAGCACGGTGCAAAAGCCATGGATTGACGGTCTCAAAAATATTGCAAACTCACTGAAAATAAGAGTGATTTGTTAGCAACCAATGGACATTTATATAAGGCTTCTGTGTGAATAGGGTTATATTTATGTGAAACAATTGTATTTAATACTTGCTCTTATAAAATATATGGGCCAGGTCCTTCGAGGTGAGGGGAGGTTTAGGAGGCTGCTGCCAGGGCACTTTGCTTCTAGCAATTCTTTCCCAGCAGAGCGCACCTCGTGGGCCGTAGCTGCTGATGTAGCCTTGGCTGAGGGCTGCCCACGCCTCGGTGGGGTGGCAGGAGCTCGCTTTGCTGGGGGACAGAGCTCTGAGATCAGGTCAGGGCAGACAGGCTGCTCCAACTCCTGTCCCTAGCTGGATTCCTGTGCTGTATATGGGTTGGCAAGAGGTGGTTCTACTGCTTTTTAAATTTTTTTTTTATTTGCATACAAGTTATTCTAAACTATTACTTTACAGTTATTAATGATTGGCAAGGCACAGTGTTTGGGTTCAGGTCCAGATTTGAACTTCAGAGAGTGCTGGGAGATATTTGGACTTACATTTCTGATTTATTTCATCTACTGTGCTTTTTCATATTTCTTATTTGCCAGGCTAGAAAAAATGAGTTGATGTAAATTCTTTATTTTTTACACTGTTGTTTTAGGTCACTCTTCATTTTGCAGCACCCATACATTTAGCTTGTCAGTTAAAGTAGAATTAATTTTAAAATGAGTTTTTATTGTATACCTTTCTGACTTGTATTGCTGTAAGTTACACATATTTAAAACTCATAAGAGAAGATGTGTATAATGAAAAGGTAAATAATAAAGTCCAAAATGGACACCAGTGTTTACTAAGAGCTTGTGTCTCCCAGGAACTGAAAATGTAGTCCCAGTTCCACAGATACTGGAACATGTGCTGAGTTTTAGATACAAAAAGTTGTCCCAGTGCAGAGTTCTAGGCTAGAGTGCTCAACACTTTGCATATTTGGCCCCTAACTGTTTACATGCTTATGAGCTGATCGTCTATGTGTATACTGAACAGCGATTAGACTTCATAAAGCTATGCAAGCATTTTGGAAAAGAAGTCTCACTGCAGTTTTAAAAGCAACTTCCACCATCTGCTTGGGAAAAGCAGTGGGTTGGTTTCTTGTGAACTTGGCAATTAAATATGTTAAAATATAGTCGTAACAGGATAAAATGTTTGCCATACCTATTAAGGACAAAAACTAAAATCCAGCTAAATAACACCAAAACCTCAGACAAAGAGCTGCCATCTGGTTACCAGGTAAAAACAAAACTCTTGATACTCATAAAACACCCTTATTGGAATAGATTTTTAGTGAGGAATTTTAAAGCAACAGGAGTTGAATTCTGATTAGAACAGCAAATTTCGTATTTCAAGTCTTTAAAAATCTGTAAAATATATAAGGCTGTATATTATGTGCTCTTTTATTTAGACTGTGTTTTTCTGGCTCTAAAGACGACAGCAAAAACTGCAGAAATTTCAGCAGTTCTCTGATCTTACACGGATTGAGAGCTGTACAGAGACACAGTAGACTTAGCGCTCCAGCTCTTGGAATAATGAAATCACGGCTTTCACTGAGTGAAATGTCATTTCTGCTCCTTAGAGTAGTAAAGGAAAGCTAGCAAACATAGAATACCTTTTAAGGATATGTCAGGGCTTCAGATATTCTGGAAAACAGTGCTGAGGAATAGACTCGCCTCTAAATCTCAGTGGGGTGTTCAATTTCCAGAGTCAGTGCCTTGGGGTATTCCATCAAGAATAATTTCAGTGGAGAACTCTGTGTACGGCAGAGGAAGAATACAGTGAGCATAATGCTCTCAAACAAATACATCTCAGTAGCTGGCATAGGTATGCAGTTCATTGCTGCCGTTCCTACCAGGAGGAGGTAGCTGTCATAACCATGTGAAAGGAGGAGATCGCAGCTGTTTAATATGCTCTTGCTGGGTAAGTGAAGGACTCCATGAGTGGGCTTCATCTCATCTAGCCTTAGACTTCTAAAAGGCAGATGTGTCTGTCTAAACTAGTTTCTCTAACTCCTTTTATAATGAATGGAGAGAAACTTGCAATTGCAGGGATAATTCAGCAGCCCTTAGATACCTGTGTTAAGCTGCTGTGAACCAGCTCCTGAATCTGTCTTTTCCCTTCCATCAACTATACGAGAAATGTAGACATTTAGATACTTAATCTTTAAAAGGTTTTAGCTAGAACAGGTGAATCCCAGCTTATGTGGCTAAAACTATGTTGGATCTCTACTAAGAGCAGACTAGGGAGTGATTGAGCCTCCAGCTACCTTTCCAGCATAGATATTTCCTCTCATGCAACTGAAAAAAATGCTAGAGGGATAAGTAATATGGTTTCTCTCACTTTTTTAATATAATGGCCATTATAAACTTAAATAATCACACTGAATATTTTTCAAGAATCAGAGTTTGAAGAGACATTGAGTAGATTTTAAATCAGCATTGCACAGCACACCAGCTACATCGTAGGCTCATAAATAGAGAGATGAATTATTTCCTTGATTCTTGGATTATAATGGCATTTTGGTGTGGTGTCTTTTTTTGATGAAATGTAGCTAGGTGATTCTTTTCCTGATGAACTGTGAGGTAGGCAGTTGCTTTCTACTGATTCTTCTATTGATAGAAAAATAGTACTTCTGGGAATGTCAATTTGAATCATTTCTAATCATTCGGATACTTTGATTTCTTGGCATGCATTATTGAACATGTAGTTAAGGGATATTTTTCACACTTTTTTTTTTTTCCTTTACTGTGTAGCTGTAACACCTTTTCTTAGTACTTGAAGTATGCTGTGCACTGACTTTTAAATTGTATCTATCTCCAAAATTTGCTTTAGCTGTAGCCGACTAATTCATAATTCTACAGGTACTCTAAAATTCTGCAAATATAGGGGAAACTTCTTCCTTCACACATGCTCAGATACAATGGCCATAGCTGTGGTTATCTGTAGACAGTAGATTGGTCCCCAGAAGTGCTGAGAAAAGGAAGTAGAATGGATAAAAGTAGGACAGTTAAAGGATCCTGCAAGATGAATTCATCATAAAGCTCCCTGGTTGCACCATCCAGACTAAGGTTTTTCTCCAATTATGCAGGAGCACTTTCCTCTTCTACTTGAATGGATTTGAATTCTACTTTTGCATGATTATGTCAGTATCTGAATGACTGCAGCATATAGTTTTCACTTCTGTCTTGCGCAAGGCAGAGCTGAACCGAGTCTTTTACCTGAGGTCAGCGTCATAACTACCAGAGCAGAGGGTCTTCTGAGATAAGTCTCCCACAGTGTGTCCTCATGGTGCTAGTACACTATATATATATTAAATAGTCTTTGAATCAGGGAATGACTTTTTAGTGTGATGGCTGCCTCATTCAGATCATTCAGCTTGCAGTGGAATACAGGTCTTTTCTGTCTGTTCTGATGAATATTTAATCATCTCCTCAAATCGGAACACTTTCAACCAGAGGACTTTACAAAACTACTATAATTCAAAAACCGATTATGACCAAAAACTGAACGTGAAGTAAAACCATGTTTTATTTCTAAAACTCACCTCTTCCAATATGTAGAAACCATATTCTGCAGTATGTCAGGACATTCACATATGACTACAAGCTAACTGAAACTAAGGCACAGCTTCTGTGACAATATTTTATTATCACTTTTTCTGTGTAGATTTTGAATAATGTGGTTTTCATAAATGGCCTTAAAGGTTCATTTCACATGCATCGAATAATACTACTTTTGGGGTTATAAGAGCTTAATGGTTTGTATTTAGATAATTTTCAGAATCAAGGATTTAGATGCAATAGGATTAAAATAAAATGTGGAAATAGTGAAACAGGCTCAGGTTGTTGGCACTCTGTCTACTTGGCTCACCAGTTATATTACCCCATTGAGGCTGTTCCCTGTGCTTCCATTTTACTCTCTATTTTGCACTTTTTCTCCCTATCTGCATTACACTGTTTCCGTGGGACTGAACAAGCATTATGCCTTGTGGGAATATTCTATCTCCAATTGCCAGAGTCCAAAGGATAATGTGCTGGTGGAGGCAGTGACCACTACACACCCAGGGCGATGTAGATGTAGATATATACAGGGGAAAGGGCAGAAAAGGTGAGTTTCTATGGAAGCTCAAGATCTCAAGATATCATTTGATTTTCATCAAATTTTCATTTGATAAAACCTAAATGAAAGTGTTTTTCTGTTTTGCTGTTGCTGAAATACTTTGTTTGGGTGTCGATGCATTTCGTGTTTGCACTGAACAGAATATTTGACCAAAAGAAAACATCTTATTTCTTTTACAGACAGTGTAAAATAGCAAAACAAAGGCCTAGTCTTAGTCCTCAAAAATGAGAAGAAACAGCTGCTTCTGTACAAAATTCCTTTAAGACATAGGTCACCTGTGTTTAGATCTCTCTTTTTACCTTGAGAAATTTGATCATGCAGTGAAGGTGTGAATGGCTTGCTCCAAAGATTATCCCTTGATGCTTTTTCTGATTTGTATCAGACATAATTATTCAGAGGAAGAGTGATTGCAGTCTGGTGGGTGGGACATTCACCTAGGAGTTTAAATATATATTTTTGATGTTGCAATGAATAATAAAGATTTCTAGGGGCAGCATTAGCTAAGGAATCTGAGAGTGCCATACACTACTGCATACTCATTGGGATATTTTTCTGGAAGATGAAGGTTCATATTCCTTCAGCTACCTTCAAGGACCTTAATGTGGATTTTCCATATTCTGCATGAATGACTTATGCAGTATTATTAAATTAAAAGTTCTGTTGCCCTGTCCTTCATTTTGTGTATTTAGTTTGATTAATTTTTTTCCTTCTCACAGCTGTCTAGTTGACCGCAGTGCAAATTTCTGCATAATTTTTAATCAATGAAACTGTATTTTCTCAGCAAGTAAGCTATAGAACTTTCCTCCTGCTATAAAGAAATAAATTCCATCTCTCTTTTAACGCATTTCACAAGCTGAAAAGAAGAGTTAGGGTGTTTTTTAAGTTAGTTTGAACTCAAATTCTCTTCTGGATTTGAACTTTGCTAAAGCACTGTGGTTCTCTGATCGCAAGTTTTAATGTGGGCTCATCTTTATTTTTATCCCCTACTTTTCAGAACATTAATGCCTATATACCTATTGGCATCACTCAAGGTAGAAGATAACAATAATAAAACATAGGATTTTCAGTTTTAAATAGTATTTGGCAAACTTAGAGGAACGTGCCAAAATAGAAAAAAAAGTTATACTGAGGCTCAGAGAAGAACTTTTTTTGGTGTGGAGGCTCCTTCTCATACTGCCTGTAGATGAGTATTTCTGAATTACAGCAATCATGAGAAGTGTCCCATTTATCTTTTGCCTCACGTAAAAGATTTTCATTATAGCTGAACAAAGAATTGATATTTGATGAGCTTAATCTGGCTGACAGTACACTGCAAATATATAGTGGTTTATATTTATGGGAGCAATACATTTTGGGTGAGCTGCTTTCCCACTACATTCCATTGTTTGTTCATGTAAATGCTTTGCACATCTTGCAGTTAATGAGATGATGAACAGTTTGAGGTGACTGCTAAACTTTCAGGTCATGGCATACAGCTTAGGTTCATCAGCTCTATTTTATTTTAGGTGAAGTACAATGAAAACACAGGATTGGAAAATGACACTGGTCTCATTTAGTGTGCAAAGAAGTGTCCTTTAGACACTTATTTTCTTTCAACTAGATTTTGGTCCTCCTTGTTCCACTGAAGAAGCTTGAATTGCCACCATCAAATACAATATATTAGACTGGATATAGAAGAGCAACCCAGCTACCACTGAAAATACCCAAAGACAATAACTTCACAAACTCTTGGGTCTTCTTTTTTCCAGAAATATGTCCATGAAAATTTATCCTCATTCCTACCATTCACAGGAGACTGAGCCTTAGCAGCATTTGGGTGTGACAGTGAAAACAATATATGCATTGCTGTGATATCAGCAAAACAGGAAGGGGCACCTTCTATTACCTATTAAAAACAGAAGAAAACAAAAGAAGCAGTCTTATTTGATACACTTTTATTTCCATTTATCTTCATGGCTTTTTGTTAAAGATGTGTATTTCTGTGGCAAATAATTTTCATCGTTTGGGCAGCATTTTTTAGTTCACTTGTGGGCTAACCCATCTTGACTTTGAAATTTCAATTTCATTTTTCTCTGTGAAATTTCAAAACTTACATAGGGAAATGAGGGGAAAATTCCCCTTTCCAGAATTTGTGACTTGTTTTATGCAAATTCTTTATATTCCCAGTTGGGCATTTACATTAATTAGACATGAACAACAATGATGTAAGTGAATTTATCATAGTTAATGTAGCTATTCAGAATGAATTTCCATACAGCATCTGTAGGTAATTTGAAAAAAGAAGCATAAAATAAATACGTAACCTCCACTGATTATTTCCAAACCAAAAATTTGGCAATGCTTGCCACATCTGATTGTCCAGAAATTTAGGTTCATCTTTCCCAAGTTCTCAAGGCTTTAATACATGAAAATGGATCCTTTTGTTTTGTTGCCTTTAGGAATCACATTTTCTCTGCTACTACAAAGGATAATTAAAATTGCAGTTCTTATCTAATTATTGGACTCTGGGAGCTTTCAGAGGAACACCAAGTATCAAAGGACTCAAGAAAACACTGGGGGAGCTGTGCTTGCTTCACTGCGCAACAGAGTACTGAAATGGAGTCCCATTGTTAGCAATCACAACTGCAAATTATGCAAGGAGGAATATAAAACCAGCAAATATCCTTTCTCGCATCAGTGTCGTAAGAAGAGTTTTCACCTTTTGGTGGCAAGTATTATGGAAAATGCAAGGCAGATAGCTGTTAAAATGAAATCGAATTAACTGATGCAGAAGGAAATACGTGTCGGCTTAGACTGCTCTTTGTTTCTCTTCAAGTTATGAAAGCTGCGGTGATTTTCCAAAATTAAAACAACGTATAATGAACTGCTGATCTCAGTATCATACATATAGTTTCCTGCAAGTCTGGCAAACACATAATAATTTCCTTTGATGGTGATGGCAGTGCAATATCTATAATTGTGACTGAAATGGTATGGAAATATTATATCAGTTTTTTCTTAGTAAGTAATGTATGTACAGTATTATACATGTGCTCTAGTAAATTATAATGCTCCCTTATTAAACTTAAATCATGATTTCACAGAAACAACATTCTAAACCTTTTAATCTCACCATTTATCTTTAGAAGTTTGGGTAATTTTCTGCTGTCTTTCATTTATGGCTCTTCCTATGTTGTACTAGCTAATTCTCGTTCTTATCTAAAGACCCTTTTCAAGTCTTGCATATTTAGAGAATAATGCTCTGTTAGTATAGGAGACACATGGAAAGCCTTTCTAAGACAGCACTAAAAGAATAGTAGTGGACAGTACTGCTCTTGTACGTTAGCAAATTTAGATTGTTACTGAGAGCAGACTAGGCATTACTTGGCTTAGTTCCTAGACAGTTCCAATTAATTATTATAAAATGAAGAATGAAAAGAAACAAAAAGCTCTCTTTAATCATAAATACTACAAACACTGAATGTAACCCCTTCTTTTGAAACAAGATGCATGGAATCCTGAACATCCTTCTATCTAATACTGGTGCTGTTAATGCAATTGTTATGAGAGTATAATGACATAACCCTCTTTAATAATGAAATACAAATGAAAGTAATTTTTTTTTTTTGTTCCACTGAGCATGCATAAGAATGCAAATGCAGAGTTTGTTAGAAACAGTTAATCCTGTTGTAAATATGGTAACATCTGAGGATTTTCTCAGCCAAATCTGTATTAGGGAACAAAACACCTCTTGAGGCAGGTTTAATTTACTCTAATAAACTTCTAATTTAAGGACACTTTACATTGCTAGGCTGGAATAAAAGAATTTTAATCTAATTATGAATATGACCTTTATTTTTTTGGATAAAGTCAACTGAAATGTACTTCGGCTTGGTCCTTAACTCAAGTCCTGTCTGCCAGGGAAACACAAAGCCAGTGCCTTCCCTCTGGGGCAGGGGACGTAGCGGGGTGGGCAGGGCAGGTCCTTGCTGACCAGCGCCTGTCTCACCTCCAGTCAGTAATTTCTTAGGCTTTCCCTTTTGGCCCGTCGTTTTCTGTTGTTCACCTAAAAGAGTCAACCTACCTATCTTAAAAGTGTGGTTATTGGTAGCTTAGCTACCAGACTCAGAGAAAAACTGTCAATAATCCAATGCCTGAGAATGGCAGGTATGGAGCCAGTAAAGTATCCAGTTTGACAGTTTTACAATGAATTGTACTTTCCTTCGACCGTAGAGTTGCTTGTAGATTAGGTAGTACTCAGTGTGACAAAAGACAGCAAAGCTCTTGTCTTTAATTTTCTGCATTGAAAGACAAGGGTTTTGCTGTTTCACAAAACGGAACAAGTCACTGAGTAATTTGAAGTAATTTATTCTGTGCTCTATGCTCTAAATTAGGGGAATGTACTGCAGGTAGCTGTTCCCTGATTTTGGCACACAAGCCGTCTTTCCCTTCGCTGTGGTGTCACGGTAGGAATAATGGCCCTAAAATGCATATCAGAGCTTGTTCAAGGGCCTCCTGAGTGACAGGTCCCTTTCAACATACCGTTGAGGTTTGCTGAGAATCTGAAAATGCTTTTTAGATTAATCGCAACCAAAAGGGCATCTTATCCAAGTATAGAATAATGATGATAATTATCTCCTTCCTCATGAGATTATAGGGCTGCGTCTACATTAGCAAATAGTTTATCCCTACAGAAGTGATTCTGTAGACCCAAACTGTTGTTCCTGAGGGCATGATGTCCACATTATATTCATTTAGTGGAGAAGGAGGTTGTTTCTGACTAGCTCTTGTCCCCTGAACTGAACACCCCTAAACTGCTGGAGTGCATTAGGTGCACTCTCAGGCTCATCTTCTGCCTTATTTTCATCTAAAAGGGATTAATTTCATGTCCTCCAGAATCATTCCATGATGTGATTCAGATCATAGTAAATGGAGGCAACTCGAAAACTCATTTGAAAGCGAAGCCCAGCTCCAAACTGAAATGCAAACATAAATGCACCTCGTAAGAGTATCTGATCCAGGGCACTAGAGGAACAGAACACTATTTATTGGTTTGTTTTGTCATTCACCCTCCTGTTGTGTTCTGCCTGCAAATCCCAAGCTACATATCATGCGGCAGGAAGCTGGGTATAGACTTTTAGGAAGTGCAGGTTATGCCTGGCTATTTAATGAGCTCCCGGCTGTATTAAAACGCCGTTGCAAGGCTGGCACAGTACATGCCAAAGTGAGTGCATTGTTTCTGGAGGTACACTCACTTGGATGAAACTCAGGATTGTATGGTCAATATGGCTCTTATATAGCTGCTGGTACCCTTCAAAAGAGGGTGTTTGAAAGGGAGCTGGGAAATTGATTTGATTTTTCAAGGAAGACTGGGTGCCATTTAGATACTTCAGCCATCATTAAGCAAATCCTGACCTGACTTGAATCCATTCCTAGCAAGCCATCACAGGAATACTCTGATTTTTTTTCAGTATGAGCTGGTTATGAATAATGTCTTACTATTTCAGAACACCGATGAGGAAATAGAGACTGAGAGTAGGCTTCAAAATTGTGTGGCATATAGCATGATTCTCAAGATTAGTTATGATAGGCTATGTGACAGATTAGATAGCATGCCAGGGCCAAAACCCCACCAATATTTGATAAAACCCTGTGCATAGACAGAAAAGCCACTGCACTTTTCTACGAGTAAGTTAAAAATCCAGATTTTCCTTGTGTGCCTACGTGGGCATACCTCTGCTGAGTACAAGCCTCTGTATCTGGATTAGCTGCTGGACTTCACGTTCTACTTCCCAGCTGGTAACTGAAGGTTGTTTGTGCAGCCTGGCTTCCTTTCTTTAGCATCTCTCAGAGTGAAAGTCTTTTCCTATGCACTAGCTCAGGAATGGTGATTTGCATTATGTACCAGATCCATATTTTGGAAGAGCCTGGTCTAACTTTGGTCTCACTCTTTTTTTCCCTGGGAGTGGTGCCTATGGTGGCTGTGACAAATGAGCATGTGTTAGGACTTGACATTAAAAGAGTGGAGGAATGTGTTCCAACTGTGTTTCAACTATGTTTACTCCCAGTCGACAACTCTCCGCTCTTCCCAGTGTGTTATGTCAGCTCTTAGAGCTATTTTGGTCATTGCACAAGCAACCTTCATATTTTTCTGTGATTTGAGCAACCTGTCATTTTTTATTTACACTTGAACCCTTGCCTTCAAGTGTGGCCCAAAATGTGTAGGAGGCAAGCATAAAACATAGATTGGGCTCAGACCTACCTATTATTTGTCAGAAGTACTACCATGCCTATTGACAGATATAACTGTCATGAAAGTAGCAGGGGGGAACTTAGTCTGAGTCTTCCCTGTTCATCTGCAGAGGTCTGTCACAGTGTTATTTGCCAGAAGAATTCTTTGGAAAAACAAAATTTAACCTTCAGTAGGGAAGTCATGCAGTAGAATCTGAATGGTTCCTGGGAACATAGGAAATTTCAGGTCTGGCAAGATCGTGTGATATAACCATAGCACTTCATCCATATTCTTACATCCATGTAAGAATCCCAGAATTAGTCCTCCAGTATTGCTTGAAAGACATTATGTTTAAGATGGTAGTCACTTTAAATGGATTTAATAATAACAGAAATTTTTAAATTCATGTATTCACACTCTTAAAATACTCCTAATGGTATTGTTTCTTCTGTTTTTATCTTAAAATGCTTAATTAATTTTTGGAAGTACATAGTTTTTGTTTTCTACATTTGGACTCTTGCGGAAAACAAGGCTCCTTCATATCTTGGCAATTGTGATGCTTGCCAGTTTTATGTTTCCATGATGTCAATGTTAAAAACAGGATGACGATAGGAAGATTTTCAATTTAAAGCAAGAGTGATACAAAAGAGAGTGAGTTCTAAGAAAAGTGAGGGAGTCTTAATCATGGAATAGTCAGCCATGCTCAACAGTATGTCTTTAATTCACTGAAGTTAGTCAAAAAGCAATTTTAGTACTGAATGGTCCACCAATACAGTACTGTGACTGTGTCATCTTAAATTTTATGACATAGAGATAGCAATTATGCCTTGAAGATGTTGAAAAATAAGGAGGAATATTCATCTTAATCAGATGCTCATCAGCATGTCCAATTTTTGGATGGAACCCAGCGTGGGTTCAGGTCATTAGTGAGAAGCCTCACAGGTTTTTTCAAATAAGATAACACAGAGAGAAATGCTGTGACTTTTGTTTTTTTGAGGAGAGTGAAAAAAACACTACACTAATGCACTTGGAAAGAACTTGCTTATAGTTTTCTTCGTGAAGAAACTAGCGCTTGACTTCCTGTACTAATTTACAAAAAAGGAATCATGATATTGATGTAGAGACAAGACTGGAAGAGACTTCCTGAATCACTGAGATGAGCGTCCTGATCCTGCCTGCTGGCAAGTTATCATCTAATCCATTTCTTATGGATATGTTTCTTGCCCTCACTGTGTTTATTTCCTTTCCTTTTCAAACTGGCAACCCCGTCACAAGTGTGGTCCCCCAGGGATCGATATTGGGCCCAACGTTATTCAATATCTTCATAAGTGATCTGGATAACAGGATCAAGTGTAGCCTGATGAAGTTCGCTGATGATACCAAACTGAGTGGGGAAGTAGACACTCTGGAAGGGAGAGCCACCCTGCGGGAAGATCTTGATAGGCTGGAAGAGTGGGCTAACAGGAACCTTAGGAAGTTTAACAAGGACAAGTGTAAGGTCTTGCACCTGGGTAAACACAATCCAGGAGTGCAGCACAGACTGGGATCCACCTGGCTGGAGAGCAGCTCTGTGGAAAGGGACCTGGGGGTCCTGGTGGACAACAAGCTCAATATGAGTGAACAGTGTGCTGCTGCTGCCAAGAAGGCCAATAGGATGCTGGGTTGCATCAAAAAGGGCATCACCAGCAGAGATAGAGAAGTCGTCGTCCCACTCTACTCAGCGCTTGTCAGGCCACACCTGGAGTACTGTGTGCAGTTGTGGTCACCGCTATTCAAAAAAGATGTGGACAGGCTGGAGGGGGTCCAGAGAAGGGCCACCAAGATGATCAAGGGTCTGGGAAGCCTGCCATATGAGGATAGGCTGAGGGAACTGGGTTTGTTCAGCCTTGAGGAAAGGAGGCTTAGAGGTGATCTCATCACCATGTATCCGTACTTGAAGGGAAGTTACCAAGAAGATGGAGAATCCCTTTTTACAAGGAGTCACATGGAGAGGGCAAGGGGTAATGGGTATAAATTACTCTTAGGGAGATTCCGATTGGACACGAGAGGGAAATTTTTCACAATGAGAACAGTCAACTATTGGAATAATCTCCCCAGGGAAGTGGTCGACTCCACTACACTACATACTTTTAAGACTCAGCTGGACAGGGTGCTGGGCCATCTCGTCTAGACTGTGCTCTTGCCTGGATGATCCTTGAGGTCCTTTCCAACCTGGTGGTCTATGATTCTATGATTCTATGATTTCCCCGATTTCTCTGTTTCCCTTCAGCCTTTGCTTTGCTTCACAAGCCAAGTTCTTTCAAACACCTCCTGTGGTAGAGTCTTCATTCCTGTGACCATCATAGAAAACTGTCCCCATATTTTTTGTGGGTTCAGTTTTTCTTTCATGAAGATGGTTGGCCAGAATTGTATAGATTATGCTGAATGATAGTTTAAGAAAATTCATACTTGTCCTTCTGTGTCTTTATTAGAAATATATCAGTTAGTAATTTATAGGATTTGCCTTTTTCACAGCCATCGCATGTCGTATTGATACTGATGTGCTCTTGGTGATCAACTAAAATAGACTAGTTATTTTTTACATGTGTTGTTTCAAATGATGAATTCCCAACTTGTAGCAGAAATGCTATTAATCCCTGATACTCCCTTTCAGTACTACTCGCTGTTATCACACCTGGATCCACCCTTCAATTCTTGTAGTAATCCACAGAGTCTTCGGCTTAATATGTAAGTTCTGGAGTGACACTGTAGAAAATGCTTTATCTAAATCTGGAAAAATTATATCTACTTCATTTCTTTGTCTGGAAAACCAGTTATCTTATCAAAAAAGCTGTCAAGTTAGTCTGGCACAATCTACCCTTGGTAACACTGCTCTATTTTATCCTATGTCCTATTTACTTCTCTGTCTTAAATTTACCTTTTTCTTCAAAGCCTGTTGTAAGCTCTTGCGAACTGAAAAGGTCAGACTAATAGGCTTACACTTGCTCAGATCATTTTCGTCCTTGCTTTTAAATATGGGCACTTCAGTTGCCATTCTCCACTAATATTTGATGCTTTCTCTGCTTTGATAGCTTTGGAGGCTTATCTCTGCCACTGCAACGATCTTTATGAAATCACAGTATACCTAGTGATTCGGGTCTCAGTGAGACATTTTGTTCAAAGCCCCTTGAACTGTTATCCTTTTTTTTTTCAGTTAAACTTTTGATTGGTTAGTGAGATATGAATAAAGAAAATTTAAATAACCATCTGCAAGAGGATCACATGTAAGATATAAGCAAATACTACTGCCGTGATGATTATGTGAATAGATAGTACCCCCTACAACTTAAAGCTCCCTTAAGCACAGAAACTAGGAGAGAAGGAGTTTAAAGTGGCATAATAATATCGGAGAAAATGATGTGAATTGGAGCCTAAGTACCTTCTAAAACTGAACACTTAACTGTGAGAGCTTATTTCACAAGGGTGTAGGACATCATTGGGCAGATTAAAGATATTAGAATATCTTGGATGTTTAAATATTCTGTACTGTTTTATGGTAACACTTAAAACTACAATGAATGGCATGTGCAGGTCTAATGCTAGATAATAACTATTAGTTTTATATTTTCATAAATACATGGAAGTACAGAATCTAATCCCACAAAAAATCATGACATTTTCTTTCTGTGTACTAAGTAATGTGTCAGCATCAATGTTCATCAAGTGAACACTCTTTTGCTGGTCCTGAAGAATGACCAAGAAAGAAATTTAATATATACACAGTTAAATACATCTGTATTTTTTGAGTTGAAGCTGGCTAGGAGGACAGTGCATTTCTTGTTTACTCTTTCTTTGCTTTCTTTATTGCTTTCAGTTAGGTGTTCCATCTGAAAATTAATGAAGGTGAAAATTACAATCAATTGTGTCTACAAAGAACTGGTGTTAATCTGGAAGCAGGGGAGATTAACATTGATAGCAGTTTAGAGGGAAGGCCATTCATCAGTATCATCTGAGTTTTCAAGGCGATATCATCACAACCATACATACCCTTTTGGAAGAAAAAAGTTTTCCCCATAATCTCTCGGGGTTTCTAGCTGTGAGGTAGCATGCAGCTAGGTGGCTAAAGCATTTTATACCTCTGGCAATTTAAGCATCCATGCTTATCAGATTTTGGAAACAATAATATATATGTAAATTTCACATCCAAGTGCTATGAGATACTGTTGACAAATGTAATTACCTGTGCATGCATCTGTCTCCAGTTTCCCGCTACTGGGGAACTAATTGCAGTATGTAAAGAAAAATGTTTTTTGGTTTATTGAGTATTTTGATATATTCCATAACGTTTTATTTTTCAGATATTTGAGATATTTTCTTTTCTCGAAACTGTCTCTTCTTATAAAAGCTCACTCGCTAATCGTTTTTCAAGAGCTCATGTGTACATACATCTCTGTTTGGGAAAGTATGTGCTTAAATTTAAGTATGGGCTTAAGTCACACTGATTTAAATAAAAGACAAGTATGGGCATGCATGTCCACCATATGCTTAAGTACTTTTGGGAAGAAGAATTCATTTGCCTCAGTGTCTTAAGCTTAGCACAGTAGCCTTTCAAAAGCCCTCCTTATGGCATTAAGCCTAAAATTCTTCAGTCTGCTTCCACTGTTACATTTTAGCTCAAAGTAACAGTGACCACCTTACTGTATTGATTTGCCAACAATGCTTTAACTATTTCCGCATATTTCTCAATAGTGGGGCTAAGCTCTCTAGGGCTACTTATTGTGCTGTTAAAAGATCCACACAGGTAAACAACAACTTTTTGGAAAAACCCAACAAAACCCACCCCTTTTGCTTTGCATACAGAGATTTCCCATGTGACTCCTATGTAAGACCTGCGTGCTTTGCTAGGCTAAATGCCTAGTCTCTTTCTTGCTTTGCCCACCTAGATCAAAGAAAGTAGCTTATGAGAACAGGTCTGTGTTTTCCCCCAGCTTCATTTCAGAATCAGAATGCACTTTGTGTCTGTTACAGGCTGTGATGTATGAAGCAGAAAGAAGATTGATTTTCACAAGCTACCTTGTACCTGGAGTAATGAGAGTGGCAAATTACTTGCTCACTGAGCAAACATGACAGGAATGTCATAGAGGGAGTTTATATATATGCAAACACACGGGGGTCACATCGGTGTTACTTTTACAAAGTGACCTTATCCACCAGAGGGGCATTTTTAAATCTGCATTAGCTTACACAGGAAAGGCTAAATACAACTGCGAATACCTGCATTGCGTAGGATGTAGAAACTAACACAACTAATAAATAATGTAAGATTCAACACAGTACAGAACATAATTTAAATGGCTACATTATTTCTGTACAAGAGACTTGGGGTCGGAAGTGATTTCTACTACTCATTTAGGGTTTCTCTGAAGTAGCAAATAAAATATTTGTTGTAAAAAGAAAAGTAAGAGAATGTGGGACTAATTTTCTATCAGGTTTTCGTCTCAAACATTTCATCAGGATTCAGTAGAGAAATAGGCTTACGCTTCTCTTTATGAACACTTGTGTTCACAGGGTGTATATGTTTGCAAAAGACAAATGGATCTTATACTGAAAGTTTCTACATATGTAAAGCAGGAACGAATGAATTTTGAACAGCTTCACAGAAGCTGATGTTTGTAAAGAAAAGAAAAGGAGCAACAGAGAAAAATGCTGTTACTCCTAGGAAACAGATGAGAATTTTATTTGTGTATAAGCTCTTAAGGGAAGAATGAAAACTATTATTTCCTTACACTTTTTTCTCCTCAACAATAAAGATTACATGAGGTTACACTTCACTTACTTAAAACAGGAAAGCAAGGAAATTTAGCACTGGCCATGCAATGTAAGGTAATTTCCATGTGATTATGCTCTATTTCTGATCTGTAGGAAAGGTGGCTGATCTCAAGCCCAGAAGCGAAGAAGGAAGAAAGTAGAAACTCAAAAGCTTATGGATGCTACATTGCTGCAGTGAAATTGAAAATACACATCTGCACATGGCAGTTTCAGTACAACTGCATAGTCGGGCCGCATCTGGTGTTGGGAGGGAGCTGACAGTGAGGTGGAGCAGCAATGAGGAGAGCCTGTGCAACCTATTCCTGTATTCACAGTTTGCTTCTGATGAGCCACAGAGGCCAGGGAGAAGGATTTCTGCTGACACAGCAGTTTGTGAAGCAGCATCAGATGTGGTTTCACCTTGAGAAAAAAATCCTGCAATGGTTAACCTATTTTTGTCACTAATCACCAAAACAGTCTATCCCTGAGTCCATAATACCAGACTGGTGATGGTCTCATGGAGTGCGCTTCAGGGAAAAGGAATCTTATGGAGCAAAAGTAACAAATCCTATGATTTTATTCATTGTGTTACAGTGTTAGCGAAGAGCTGGTCCCGACAGAGTCATCTCACACTCAGCCACTGCCTGTTTGAATTATGTGGGTGACATCTCTTTGTTTTATTTTGAATGTGTCCCTGGAACCACAAATGGAGTTATCTTTCTTTTTCCTTGCCTCTAAGCACATTGAAAAATGAACTCAAACATGGCAGCCTTTCACGTCCTCTTTTGCGTGAAAGAGCTGAGAATTCCTTGGGTTTATTTCCAATGCGTTGAGGTTAGAAACGGAAGGAAATTTTTGTTACACATAAAGTTTGTATTTTTATGTAAAATTGCTTTTCAAATGTAGGCATCTCCTATAGCATGGCTATTCTCAGTTTTGATCCTTTGGCTTATGTGGCATTATTGAAGGCTGTAAGGATCACAGCGAGGGAGAGGTTCTGCAGAAAGGAAGGTAAATAGAAGAGGAAAACGTCTCACAGAGAAAACCACTCAGGTTAATAGCTATGGTTTGTCTGTGGAGCTCTGCATCACCTCTAGTAAAAGTAGACCTCATTTCAGAGCTCATTTGTTCTATTTAACACAGTCTGTTATGTTAGTGTAATAACAGTACGGTAATGGACCGAATTTTGTTTTCTGGATGCACTTACTTGCCATGGATCAGGGTTGCAAGAGGCTAACAGTTATGTTTCAGAGCTGAGGTCAAATGCTATCTAGTTCCAGTGTCTTCTCAGTGCTATATCATGGGCTGTTTTGCAAATCCACAAAAAATACCCAGCATCAGAGTTTCTGAGCCCAGGTGATAATGCATGCACTCAGATACTGAGCATATCTCGTGGCCTCTCCTTGTTATCTAGCTGTTTGCCTGCTTTGCTGATGAGGTACATCCATCCCAACCCCCTGAGTTTCTTGGTCTACAAACCCTTCATTTTTTATTTCTAGGGCTGTATCACTACAGTGTGGCTTCTGTGTGTGCAGCAGGACTGCTGGGAGCAGAGTGCTTCGTACCTTGTTTGTGCTTTTGCAGCCACTTGTCTGTCCTTGGACTGACCGTTGTGAGTGCCCAACGCACACAACCGCAGGTCTAGTGTTATACTGCATAATTAGTTTGAAACTTAACACCATCTTCCAACTTCTTGTTTGAGCTACTGTATGTTATGAATGCTTTAACTGCTGAGATTTTTTTTTGTACTTCTGCTGATGGCCTCTGTACTATTAGTCCCAAGCTAGAACTGCTACTTGCACTGACTTTTCTGTGAATTGTGCCTATTATGGGACTGCTATAAGACAAAGTTATGATTTTTGTCCTTCTAAAGGTGAATACCACAAATAAGTAAAGCAGAATAGTGTAATAGGCTTGTGGTACAGAAATGGTGTATTGTTTTCCTCATGATTGGAAAAGCTGGCAACGGCATTGAGCCAAGATTTTCTGCGTCAAAGCTGAAACCCTTCCTTTACTTTGCAGAACAGTCTCTTCTATAGATGCTGGCTTACTCCTCTTCGGTGTGCTGGCTGTGGGCAGAGGTTTGTAACTTTACTCTGCCGCTACCCTGAGGGGCTGCTGTTCACAGGCAGATAGGTTGGTTTTCTCTCTTTCCCCCTGCTGCTACTGTTTCTCCTTATGCATTTTCATTTTCTGCTGTGTGTTTGCTGCCAGCCTCGCAGCACAGCAAGTGAATCTGGCATCAGCAGAGTACAAGAAGGAACTGTATTAGATTCAACTTTGCTTAATGGTGCAAGTCCCACTGGGTTTTGAGCAGTGTTGGTTAGGTGAGGAAGAAAGATTTGATTTTAATGAGATGACTTGGCAGCAGCATCATAACAGGTGCAGTATGAGAATCCAGGAGAGAAAGAGTTAATTCCTATTCTGTTCACAGAGATAGCTGTGAAAGAGCATATGCTGAATGTGCATTCCAGTTTCATTTTTTTCTTCTTATTTACAGTGACAAACAATATATTTCCCTTTAGCTTTGAGTGCTTCATAAACCTGGAGCTGATGATGAATATGCAGTTTACACTTCAAAGGCACTGGAATCAGTGCAAGAAGGCAGAACTTGGTGTGGTTCACAGCGCACTGTGACCTCCACTGTGATTATTAATCAGTCAGGCTTTCAGGGGCACATCCACCATCCTAGGCATAGCACTTGCTTACTCCTCTCTCTTTTTCCCTGATAAATGTGATATCTGAACCTCTGGGAAACACACTATAGATGTGTGACTTCTGTCAAAGGATGCTGAGTTCTGTTTGCTCTGAATTGAGGTTTAAAAGGGTTTGGTACACTCCTCAGTGGGTTCTTAATTTGAGTCATAGTGTTTTGTTACACACAGCCTGGTGTGGAAACTTAGCGGTGCTTAACAAGATCTCATCAATCTCCTGGAGAGCAAGATTGGCAGTTTTGGGGGAAGTGGTCTGGTTACAAGTCTGGAAATCATGAGTGGCGTTGTGGGGTGGCGGGGCATTGCCTTATCAGGGTGTGGTGTTCTGTTAGAAAGCAATTTGCTCAGAGGAAAGGAATTGCTTTGTTGGAATGTGAAGAGATTTGGGCCTTTGAACAGGCTGTTGGTTAATTCTGTATTAGAGCAGTCTGCCTTTCACAGAGTTGTGGTTGCCCAAGATAGCGTTGTACATGAACAGAGCAAAAGAGATGCTCTTAAATTCCTTTGCGCTTCTTACGAACATAATAGGAGACAAATGTGCAACGATACTGAAGCAATGCAGTTTTTTCTGCTCAGAAAGGCACCCTAGTTCCAGGCATTACAAAACAGCAATAATTTTGTTCAAGTGATCAAATTTGCAGCTTTTCTAGTATAAGTGATTTGAAATAGGCATCATCGTCCTATTGACCTATCAGCAGAAACATGACCATCGTGCAGAGCTGTTTCTTAGCCAGCTCCCTAGGGCTCTTCTACAGAGAATGAAAAGTGAGAGAAGGTTTCATTATTCTACCTCTTGCCACTCTCTGCACAACGGTAATCCTTAAGCACTAGAGCCTCCGTTCCTGAACTTGTCTTTTTGGCAGGTGGAGGGGTATTTTGTCTTCGGAGGAGGTTACTGAGAAATAAGTCATGTGTTACCTTGTGCTTGAATCACCATGGTGGCTTGCTGTCACAGTGAAAACATCACTAAGCAAGATGAGGGTAGCTGTGTGCAATTTCCCTTGGTGCAGTAAATCAAATCTTTTCATTACCCAAAGATAGACAGGAGAGCGACTAGTGAATCTGCCCTGCTTGAGTCCGTTTCCAAACCACTCATGTTTTCCTAACAGGATTTCTCTGTGGGATGGTTGGTACATGTGCTGGAGGTCTCTTCGGATCTGTTATCACCTTACGACCTGTGGGCACAATACAAAAAGAATTGCAATCCCAAAAGCTAAAAACTCTGCATGGTCAGAGAGAACCACATTGACCATGACTGGCCCCAAACACACTACTGGAACTGCTCTGTTCATCAAAACCTGCTGCGTAGCTGCATGGATTCATCCTTCTTGCCGGCTTTGGAGTCTGCTGTGGTTATGAACACTGCTTGTGCCTTGAGAGAAACGTGATGAGTGGAGGTGTTGAATCCTCCTGGTACTGACCAGGGTGGAAGAACACTGGTGGACCAGGGAGGGAGGTCATAGTGATGCTCTATATGATGTATCTCATTTAGAGCTAAGCAGAATTTAAGACTTAAGGGTTGTCAGCCAGACACTTATAAAAACTTCTTGAATTCTCCTTAAATTAAGACGAAACATGTTTTTCAAAGAAGTCTTAAGATAAATACTTATTTTTGTGTATTTTTGTTTTCAGGATGAATAAAAGATACTTACAGAAAGCAACAAAAGGAAAACTGCTAATAATAATATTTGTTGTAACACTGTGGGGAAAATTAGCATCTGGGGCAAATCATCATAAAGGTAAGAAGTTCTGTTCTGTTCTATTATACTGTGGTACCTGTGGCCTCTGTCAACAAATTCAGAAGTGTCCAGTCTATGCGACATTTTTTCCTTATGCTTATTTGTGTCTCCTGGTATTGGTCCACTAATCAGTACCAAAGGAGGAGAGTTTTCAGTGGAAAGACTTTTATTAATTTCTTGAGAATTTAAGTATTGCAGTCCCATTTTCAGCATTCTCTGATTTTAGGTCATTTTGTAATGATGATACAGTTGAAAAGATGGTAAAAAAAGATGATAAAGTAAAAAAATCAAATAATACTGCTTGTCTCATAAAACCAGATATATCAGATAGCACATACGTGTGCTACAAATGAATTCCTGGAATGAACCTTAGAAAGGAACAATTTTTAATAACATGTATGCTGCTACTGTGTGCAGTTATCTGTCAAGACTAACTTCATGGATAATGTGTGCTGAATTTGATTGTTTCATCACCAAAAAAAGACCGTTGCTTTGCAGTGTTGTCTGTCTTCTATGCTTCATAAGTAACACCAGACCAGAAACTTATAAGCTTGTGACAATGTGAGATTTGTTTCCTCTTGGTCATTCCAGCCCTTAAACTGTATACACACCAGCAGAAGCTGTGATGGTTTATTGACGCTTGTAAAAAGATCTCTTTTTTTTTGTGTGTGTGTTTCTGTAAACCCCTAATGCAAGGAACAAGCTCTCCAGATTCATGTACTAATATCTTCTTATAGGCTGATATAACTTGAAATGTGATCTGCAGTATAATATGATTTTGAAGTCCACTTCTCCTCTTCATATAGTGTCTGTAGGCTGTTTATCCGCTTATTCAAGATCAGAATAAACTCTAACAACTTGGGTAAAGTAAGGATGGGACATGAACATTACCGAGAGCTAAGCAGTTAAATACTGGGGAAGGATTCCAATAACACCAGTCAGTTCATCTCTCTACGTTCATGTACATTTTATAATGTTCCCTCTGATGACAGGATTTCATGAGCAGGTATTTTATATATCTAGCTGCTAGATATTTTTCTGCTGTGTGAAGATATCTTTCTTCAAAATACCTCACTGATTAAGGACTTCAGGATGCAGAGGCACTTTCTGCAAAGCCTTTTGTGAGTTGCAGTTTGGCTGCAGACAAAACAGATTCTGATGCGGTCCTGCAGGCCACCAAAGATGGCCATCACACCAGACAGGAACCGTGCTGACACCTATTGCTCAGCCTTTGTTTCCCCTCTGAACCAGAATATGGATTTGTGCTGTGGCTTACCAGTTTAGCTGCCTATTGGAAAAGAGCCAAGATATCCCAGCCTGGATTCAGAGTTCTTTTGTCTTTGATTATCTTTCTTTAAAAATCAAAAAGCCCATCTCCAGATCATTTTGATTCCATCCACAAAAGCTGGTCAAGCTGTGTTTGCCTCAATCCAATTCAAACTTTGCCAAATTATGCTCGCTACTGTTTTTGAAAAACTGATGAGTAAAACCTGTCACCAAGTATTTCATGGGAACAAATTATAATGCTAAAGACTATTTGGGGAATCAGTGCTTCATAACTGAGAATCAAATGATCCCCCACCAATTTTAGCTTTCCAGATATATTCATGCAAGGGAAACTCCAGCAGAGCTATACCATTAATTATCTGGACAGTACTTGACATTTGAGCCCCAGCCTTAGAGCAGAAATAACTTGAGAAATATTGAATTTGATGTTTTTAGATTTAAAAAATAGGCACATGAGCCCCGTGCAAAATCAGATTATTAGCTGTAGGGACTTCTTTACATTCCTGCAAGTTAACAAAAAGCTTCAGTTCTTTTTCTTTAAGTTGTAACTTTTCACCCCTTTAGCGAAATATATGAAGTCTTGCAGGAAACAGTAATGAGAAGAAGCATGACTTGAGTGTTTAATTTAGAAAAGCAACTATTATACATGTTCAGATTCTCTTAGAAAGAAAAAATATTCAGAAGAATTTTGGCTTGTGGATTTAGTAGATCTGCAAATCAGCTGCACTCACCGTACATGGGGGATTATTTTAAAAAGCAAAAATCAGAGTTATGCAGCTCAGCTGCCGTTGATTTCTAAAGAAACTGGGCGTTTAACTTCCCACTGTGTCAAAGAAAATCTTCCCCCTACTTTAATAGCAGAAATGGAGCTAAGGTGCAGTCAAGGAAAACCTGACACTCTTCACCTTTGCATGGAGTTTCCAAATACTGAGAAATATGAGAGTTTCTTCAGTGATAATTATCCCTAGCATCATTAATCTTCATTTATAGAAGTCCTTACTAACATATTGACATGACAAACCCTAATGACTTTGAAGGAGCCCTTACAATTTCAAAGATCGATAATCTACATTTTAAAAAATCTTTACTTTCCTATTGACTTAGTCATATTATGCATCAGTTGCAGCAACTCTTAAACCTATCTCTTTTTTCTGAAGGCTATTGTAAAAGAAAAGAAAAAGAAAAAGCAGGAAAGATTACCAATGTGTGAAAAAATGTTTAATGAGCATTCTGCTCTCCAGACAGACTTCAGCAGGGATATGAAGAGCTGACTCTGACAGGCCGTCTCTAGGCTTGTTGCGCTTATTTCAGGGATACGGCACAAATGAGAAATCCCAAGTCAGCAGCAAGAAGAACAGAGGCTGAGGCAGGGCATGGGGAACCAGGCTGTGAGGTCCAGTTGAGCAACAACCAGGGTTACAAACTGGGATTTCAGATTACAGCTTTTCAGTGTCAGGTGCGTGGGCACCAAGTCCATCCTTCTTTCTCTTGGGAAGACTGGTTTGAAGACATATCTCCTTCCTTTATGTTGGCTGATAAAGTTTCATCGGTCTGGGCAGAAAGTCCAAGAGCTAAAAGAGAGAAGCACTCACAGTGTTTAAAACAAAACACAAAGCTCACTTTTTTCCTGCACACAGGATTATGAGTTCTCCTGTGTTGTTCCTGGGTGTGCACATACTTATATTCCATTTATCTTGTCTTCTGGAAAGAAACAGGAACTCCGCTTTTTCATTTTGCTGGGGACCCTGACACTATGGTGATGTGCGCCTTACCTGAGCACATGCACTTGTGAATCAGACCGCAGTACCAGATCCATTTGTGCTGCAGTAGCTGTGTATGAGAAGACAAGTAGAGAGTGGCATATCAGTCTCCAAAAGGATGTTGTCAAGGTTATGAGTCTAAAACCTGATACACCTTGAGGGTGGCTGAAACAAATCCATAAGGGTATTTTATTATAAGATTGATCCTGATCCTCCTACTCATTGCTAGCCCTTGGAAAATAAATAAACCTGTGCAAACATATAGTGTTCACTGGCAGATATGGGAGGTAGACATCAGTTCAGCATCACTGCCTGTTTGCTATTTCTGTCCTAGGGAGCATGAAGTGATTCGGTGGCCATTGTATCACAGCCCGTGTTTAAGGTTTCAAGTGTTGGACTGGTCCTTTTCAGAAAGAAATATACTGATAGCCCCTTACAAGCACTCCTCTGTAGACAAGAGGCTACCGTGAGACACAGTTTCTACACTAAAGCTAAAAACTCTTTCAAAGTTTGGATTTCTTTGAGCTTTTTGTGATTACTAAGGTTTTTTACATTGATAATGCAATAAGGTAATCTAAATAAATTAAGTGTGTTTTTGAATCTGAGCATAGTTTAATATTCCTCAAAATACAAAACAATAAACTTTATATTAAATTTTAAATCCCTGGACAAAATAAAAAGCTACTTAAAAATATGGCTAATCATGAATGCTTGCTTGCCAGAAGGAATTTGTTATGGAACCAGAAAACACTCCAGGTAGATAAATAAAGTAATTGAGAATTTTTGGACTTACTAGATGAAAAGGCATGATAATTTATTTTCATTTAAAAAATTTCACTCAGCGGCTGAACTTATTCATCTGATGCCTATCACATAGTTAAAACAAACTAAACTATTGTTTGTGATGCAGAATTGCTGCTCCTACTTGTCTGTGAATTTGCAGTAAATTAGAAGTCTGAGGGAATGTCTTGCTATTCACAAGAAGAAAATGAATCTTGGTTTCTCCTTGCAGAGGAGTAGCTGTTCTGAAGCCCAGCTGAATGAAGGAGCCACTGAGCCTCTAAAGCTGCTAGTTAGATCGCCCTTCCTGGATGAGGCTGCCTTTCTCAGCTGCGTTGCCAGGGCAGCAGCACTGCTGGCACCAGTGTTGTGATGTGGGATATAGCCTGTGCCACACATGTGCCTGGAGTTTGGGAATGGGTATGACTATGAGAAGCAAGAAACCCGGTGGTAACGGTAGCACACTTTCAAGTGATGCTGATGTGTTTTTTGACATGGATGGACTTTCATTAGCAGTCATCCTCTTCCCTGGTCCCCAGGTTTCTTTCCTTTTGTTTTGTGAAAAGAGTACAAATAAAATGTGCAGGACGGTCCTGGAAAGCCTAAGGAACTGAAAATTTTAAGCCTTTGTGGAACTGAGTTACAAATGCAGCTTAATTGTAGTAATTGTCCCCAGGTATCTTATTTTCTTTGGATAACTCATGATTTGTGTTTGCTTTGCAAGAGCTTTTGTCTAGATTTGTCTTGTTTTCTATTAGGAAAATGAACCAAAAGGTGGCAAACACTCAACAGGGCTCTATATAGTCTAACACAAGTCCCACATGTGTGTATCTTTGAGAATGTTAACTTTTTTTAGGGGACGAAATCTCACAGTAATGAACAAACTCAATCAAATGTGATACCGTAGGCCAGTATGGGCAGTACTACGCCTGGTTCTGGAGAGGGAGTGGAAGGACTCGTAGCCCTTGCAGACGGATGGGGTGGTGCAAGTTCATTCTCTTGGCTTCTAGCATTCAGCGGGGCTCTATTAGCAAATGCAGTAATGCTAACGCTGCACTGAATCAGCATGTGATAGGCTCCTGGCTCTGCCTGACCCCAGGGCTGTGGAATTGATTTGTTCTGAGGAGAGATAATATAGCACTTTGTTAAAAGCTATGGTAATGGCCTGTATGCATTGCCTCAATGCCCTCAAGTCTGTTTCATGCACAAGGGGTGAAATTCACTGGTGAGTTAGGGCAGCTGTTTAGATGGCTTAATGGGTGATGTATGTCGTATTTATGGTTTTGTATCACTAGGGCAGTGCAAGGGACTTGAGGCATGCTGGTGAATCTTGTGCAATGCTTTACAAACTCTTAATGTTGTGAATTGTGCCTTAAAGATACCGTTGATCCTCTGATCCTTGCAATAGATTTTCTCCTAGCCAAACTTTCTCCTTACAGTTATCCATTGACTGATATTCATCTAGTTGCCTATGTGTAACTCTATTACTACACATGTGACTCCATGTTCAGATGTCAGTATTTAAATTTTAGCACTGGCTTGCACTCCCGGGACTCCCAAGACAAAACTTTATCATCAGAAGTATCATATATTATGGACATGGGTAAATGTACCTTGAAGTTTACTAAAGATGATGCCGGAGTAGAAATGCTTCTGAGCACCGATGATTAGTTCTGCTTATTTGTCTTCCTGATTTGCTGTATGTTTAAATCTGACACAGCAGAGCAGGAGACATTGTTTTTCTTGCGCTGACTGCTTGCTACAGACCAAATGAAACAGTCTTGAGTGGACTGGGAGAAAGCTTCCAGAGGACATGGCTGGTCAGGTAAAAAAGGAGAGAGACTAGCCTTCCAGAAGCCTATAGAAGGAGCAAAGACTGGGGGACAGCTGAGAAGGTTGACAAACAGCTAGCCTTTTGAGGTGATGGAGAGAAGGGGACTTAAGGAGCCAGATGTGACTGTGTCAAGGCGTTCTGGTCTGAGGGCAGACTTGGAAGGAAGAATCCATCCCACCAAGGGCAGATTTGTTACAGGCTCTTTTATTTCTGTTCAGTTTTACTCAGCACCACTGAGTTGTCTCTGTTTTAAAATGTGTTTGTGTCTAGTTTATAATAATGACTTTGAATTATTAGTCCTGCTGAAGTTTTAGGGTACCCTGTGAGAAAAGGTCCACCACAGACCTCTGACTTTGATCTCGTTGCCTTTTGTATGAAAAATCATATCAAAAGTTCTTGAATGTTATAACAACTGGAACGTTGCAGAATACATGTAACCAGCTCTACTACTGGGAATCACACTGAAGGTTACAATCATTCCAAAGGGCTGGTGAAGGACTTTATCAGTCCTTTAGTCTGGTGTCTTGTTATTGCATTAAGACTGTGCAGGTTGCTGTCAACAATGTTCAGAAGCTTGGGTAAATACCTATAACAGATTGCAGGTAAATAATGCTGTCTAGCTGACTTTATTCAGGCAAATTAGGGGGTTGCCTCTCATTTTGGTGTTTGAGATCTGCATTCCCAGTGTTTAGAGTCGCAGTGTCTAGATAAGGCTAGCCCTAACTGATACATGGGAGACCTCTGCCTTTTTGTAGAAGAGGCCTCAAACCTTTGCCTTTTTGTAGAAGTGCCTTCATTATGAAGCTATAGTATTTTAGTATGAATGTATCTTTGTCCTTTCTGTTGAGGATTTTACACTGTGTAGAGGACAGCATTCATAATGCAGAAATAGAAGGTGTTTGTATTCAATTCTAAAAGCAATAAGTACGCTTGGTGCAGAGGACAGAAACTACATCAAAGACATCCCTCCTTCCAGCTAAGTAACCACTAGATAGCCACATGCTCCCTCTTGTTCTCCTTCCTTCCTGAAGCAGTCCTACTGGAGGTAATGGCATTCTTTGGGGACATAAGATATGTAGTTTGAACCTCTCTGAGCTGAAGAGGGCACCGAACACAGACCTCCCAGTGCCATGATACAGGCTGTAATATAAAGGGTAAGCAACAGCGGTGCCATCTTTTCCTCAGTTGCAGTTTTTCGAAGTGCCTGTACCATAACATTTGGTGAGGGATCTGACCCTGTGGGTAAATTGTATGTGTTCAACACACATCTTCTGGATGTGTGGGCCTGTCAAAGGATGTAAGAGTTGTTCTGCATATTCCCAGGTTCTTGACTGGAATTAGGTAGGAGAAAACTGCCTAATATTTAGATGAGGGAAGTTGCAAGCACACAGAGATGTGCGTGGATGCCTTAGGAGCTACCAGGTGAGGCTGGAAAATGCCAGTGGTGTCTGTCAAAATATTAGATGGAGGCATCCACTCATCTGTTGTCGATCTGTCAGTCCTGTGTCATCAAACTCTTCTGTCATACTTGCTAAATGTCTCAAACATGGATAATCTTATCTCTTGTGGAAGTTTGTCCCAGAGATAGATTCTCTTAAATGAGAATGCTTTGTGTGCAGCTTTCACTAACTAATTTCACTAATTCTGAGTGTAATTAATGTTTAAATATAGAAACAAAGGAAGATGATAGTCATTTTAACAGTCATGGGGAAGAAAGATATTAGATGTTCTTATCTAGCTTGGGCATTAATTGAAAGTTTCAGTTATATCAGGATCAGAACCTGATCCCCAAATGGCTTGAAGATAAAATAGAACAGTCAGTCAAACACTTACATATCAGTATCTGTCACTGCAATCTAAAACGTTAATACAATATTTGTTGGAATTCAGTAGATAACATTCCTTGGCCTTCTGCCAGGGTATAAAGGAAAATAATTTTCTCTGATGGCCAAGATGCCAATAGTTCTGATGGTTCACTGGGACATGGGTGCAGAAATCACGGCAACAGCAGAGTTACACCTATTTCTTCTCTGTGCTGCCAGCTCCATCACAGCAAATGGCTGCCTTCATTTTTGCCCCCATTCCCACCACCACCTTGACGATGAAACTTGGCTGTCCTTGAGGCGGCCATAGAGAGAGAAGTTGGAGAGTTGCAATGAGATGTCATGCATTTTCCTTTTTATTGATCACTTAAAAATATTTCTGTTTATATTTGACAAGTATTATGATTTCTTGGTGTTTTTCTAAGATAAGTAAAAGGGAAGTTCTTTATTTTGGGCCTGATCTTGCAATCCCAATGTCAAAGTTTTTATTAACTTTCCATGAGTGAGTACCCAGGATCTTTTCCTTAAATACATTCAAATTTTGTGTTGTGGTGGAAAGGAGATGATTGCACAAAATATATTCTTGTACAAGTTACATACATAGTTGATTTTACAGTTAGAAATGCCAGATTTTTAACATTTTCAGCCCTTTTATTTATTAGTAATGTTATCTTCCCTTGGATAGCTGGCCCACCAATCAGCTGGTTTTTTAGCCCATTTCTGTTTTGGAAGATTAAGCTTCCCCTTGCTTTTTGGTTAGGAAAATATTGTAAGATGTTAGGACTGAAAAAACATTGATAGTGTGCTGTGCTTACCCTGCTGTTACTTTTTCCTACCATGAGTAAATGTTGACGTTTCCCTAATACTGGAATAAGATCTACTTTTTCAGTTTCATATTCTTTCAAATTAGTCCGGTTGACTGCATTCTGCCAGGTTCCTTTATCCTTATACCTAGGAAAACAGAGTGCTTACATTTGCATGCCACAGTTTTGACTAAACCCATAAAAATAGTATGAAGGAAATTGTTAGCCCCCTAGATAGTCGTCTTTATTCAGTTAGTCTTGGTTTAATAGTACCACTCTCTTGGATCTGTTGATCAGAATTTTCCTTGTTGTTCCATTATGTTGTTAAGTGCTCAATTAATGTAGCATATAGTAGTATATTATTGTTAGCATTTCCATATTTAAAATATTATTTTCTGGGCTTACAGTTTTATTCTGAATTTTTCATTTGCCTAGATGTACATTGTGTCATAGATAATGTCTTAAATAAACTTTTTCTTAGAGTAGAAAAGGAAAGCAATGGATGTTAGATACAGTTGTGATCAGGGAGGAAGAGAAAAGGAAGAGGACTGTTTAGTGACCTGGAGACTCCCATCATACACCATGAAGCAGGGTGCTGCGCCACAGTCAGCTGATGGGCTTGCTGCAGCTGTCTGTACCACTCCCCAGCACCTTCTCCCTTTCTGGAAACATTTTTACTCATTGACTATATTGGCTACTCTGCCTTTAAAAAGGGTCCTTCCAGTACAGACAGATAGTATAGGAGCTGTAAATGAGAAAATGATTGCAAAGTTTTAATTGTAAATATCAGAGTGAGTTTACACAAAGAAAACCTTTTGAGGAAATGCCATTCACTATTTTTATATAAATACTTAATGCTGATAACAAGAGACTACTGAGTTACTCCAAAAGCGTGAATCCTTACGTGCAGGTTTCCAGCCTTGGAATTTGCCACACATTGTAGAAGAGCTGTGTCCGAATCTTTTGACAGCTTCGGAGCTCAGACGGCAGGATGACCTTTAGGTATATTGGAAGGTCATGACTAGTACAAAGTTTAAGTCCAAGACCCTGAAACCAACTTTCTTTGGTGGAGAAACCAAGTAGATTTTTCTCCACTGGTATGACAACTTTGTTTTTTCCTGTCTTTTTCCTCAGAGAATTGCTCATAAAATTTTATTAATGCCTGGGACTACCAAACAAGGATATAACTGAAAAGAAAATCTGAATAGTTTACAGTTTCCCTTGCATTGTGTTTTCTCCAAATTAAACATGTTAAGATCGTGTCATTTTTATAGGTCAAATAGAATGGGTCAATATCACATTATAGTTAGAGTCTGATCCTTAACGGTATCCAGATATGTAAAATTACCG
Organism: Fregata magnificens; assembly: GCA_013389945.1. Lineage (NCBI taxonomy): Eukaryota > Metazoa > Chordata > Aves > Suliformes > Fregatidae > Fregata > Fregata magnificens. Next base: position 114,637 of record WAAD01033674.1, read on the forward strand.
TAATGGCAGGATTAGGGCCAATTCTGTCTTCAAAGTCTAGGTCTGGTTTCAGGTATGGAGGCCATATATCCCAGTGCTGGTCTTAGGGTTTTCTGCACTGCTCCTCAGGCTTTCCAATATACATTCCATACATCCAACATACATTCCATACATCCAACATACATTCCATACATGCAGTGATGACTGCCCCATGCGTCTGCTGGTATCTGCTGCACGCCCCTGTTATCCTACTCAGGGGATTTCACATACTCAGGTTGGGAGGTTTGTGCCTGGAAAATCACATCCCATGTGGAGATTATTTCTATAGCAATCAGGGGATATGTTAATCTAATTTTCATCTGCATTAATTTTCTGCTGATGATGTCTAAAGACTATGCCCTTCTCTCTTGACACTCTTCACTGGATTTATTCTATAGCAGTGTTAAGTAATCGCTTGTACAATGTCATATTTTAGAACAGCTGTTCTTTAGCCGTACAAGTGCCAAGGAAATGTTCAGAAACAGTCAGCTATTCTGGGGAATAGCAGGAGAAAAATACTTTATGTGGTTTTGGGTAGCAATTTATAAAGTTTCTTCCTGAACCAAAATTTTTAGTTCTGTTTTTTGGGGGGCTGAGGGGGATTTACCATTTTAAGGCTCACTGGGGCAGTCTTCCACTATAGTAGAGATTTGTAAAAGAATCTCATCTTTTTGGAAGATCAGGGAATTCATCTGAGCCCAAGTTGCACAAACCAACAGCTCCAAAGCAGCAAAGCCTGTGTCTGTATGCATGCATATGTGCAGAGATATGAGAGACTTGGATGAAAGCGAAAAATGTGAGGTCATCACTGATGAAATAGCTTACGTGGACTATTTTAGTGTTTTTTAAATGCTTATCATTTATTTATGGGAGCTTCACAAAATACTAGGTGCTTTTCAAACATAACTGAAAACTCAGGGAATTTTCCACAACATCCAGCTTTAGGCACTCTGGAACACCCTTCAGAGCTCATTCCTTTCACAAAGTGGGAACTCAGGCTTTCAGTGTAGGTGTGAACACTTCCTTGAATTCATATACCAGAGTTTTCAACCTATTGGAAACCTTCTGGAACTTTTGGAAAGTCTCTTAGCAGGAGGACTCGGTTTGGATGTTGTTCTTTTATCTGCCTAATAATTCTTCTCCTGTATCAGGGTCATAATGTCTGAATAAAATTGTAAAGGTCTTATTTTATTTCTACTGTTCAAATGGAGTCTCATGTTGCAGTTCAGAAGCCAGTGAAATTTGTTCTGTGACAGATTCATTTATATCTGCATATCATTCTGCAAATGTCATTCTGTTGTGTTAAAAAAGGTTTGGTTGTAAAACCTCAATTTGGCGTTTGCTCAGTTTCTCCTTGTTGAGCTAAAATACACAGAAAGTCAGGAAGAATTCTTGAAATTTGAGAGGGATAATACTGAAATTTTGACCTTCCCATTAAAGTGTGAAAGTACCATTTGATAAAGAGGTGGCTGTGACCAAGAAAAACCCACTTCTCCACATAGATGGGGACAAAGCCATGGCATACTTACTGGAGAATGGAGGCTGGCTTGGGGGTTTAGATGACAGAAAGCAAGAAAATTATAAAAGAGCAGTCTGCTTTGTGCAGCTTTCTTTTACCAGGCTGAGCAAGAATTCTGTCTGTAGTGATGAGGAGGCTGAGGCAGGAGCTGCCAAGTCTGTCTTGTTCTTTTTTTCCCCATAGATTTGTATAACTCTTGTACTCAAATTGTTCTCAAGTAAAGGCAGTAGGCTGAGAATTCTTTTTGCAAAATACTTCTGGCTTCAATATCAAGTGTCCTTGAATGACTGAAGTATAAAGCTGAATGGCGTGGGTTATTCTGGGTGAATGCAGAGCTGCAGAAAGGATATGCCCGAGAAAAGTGTTCTGTTACGACCAACACAAATCTTGGGTGCATCGTGCCATATTATTTTTGGGCGCAAGTTATTAGAATTGCTTCAGCTGAGTCTGTGCTCCAGGACCGTGTGTGAGAGGAGAGCTAGGGCTTGTAGGAGGCTGGCTGAGTTGCTGCGATGGTCAGAATTGTTCTGGATCCAGAATTTGAACCCAAGACCATCTATGTGTCTGATGAGAGGGGAGCAAGGATGAAGCAGTTAAGCCTGTAATTCAATCTCAGTGAAAAGAATGTATCATACAAAAGACTGAAATCATCATTAGATTCCTTTGGTGAGCTGGAAGACTAAGGAAACCCAAAGTTAGGTCTTAAAAAGATGACAGATGGCAGGAAGTATTGTACCTATGAATAACAAAATGAAAAGATTTTTTAAGTAAAACACTTATTTAAAACTTTGCTCAGTTTTGTTATGTTGTGTAAATTTACTACCGATAGAAAAAAAATATTACTGGTGCTAAACTTTCATCTAAGATGCATTGGCATGTGTCGGATTAACTGTGGAAATTTTGTGAAATGGAATCCAGAAGGTGTGCTAACTGCTAGACACCGCAGAGTGGAAAGTAAATATATTTCCAGTGAGTGAATATTGAGAAAATAAGCATCTGGAAGAAATGGGAATTTTGGATTCTTAATTGCATCATTCACCCCAGAACATCTGCCAGAGATATTAAGACCAAATGTAACTGTATCTGAGAGAAGATATAAGTTTAAATAAGGAAGGAGGAAGAGTAATATTGTGCCATCTTGTTACACCGCTGCATGCTGTGCATATGAAGGCTGTGTAAATCTCTCTTCTCCTTCCAGTTTAAGTTCAAAAACACCTTAGGAGAATAAAAATAGAGCTTCCATGCCTATGTTTACCTTTTCAGAACATGGGAAAATCCAGAAAATCTCATCTATGATAAGTAAATAATCCATATTTTTGCATATTTTGTCCCTCATCATAACAATATATAGTATACTAGAAAGCTGGGTTGCAGAAGACAAAGGGCGTCCTGCAGACGTTATGCCCAGGGAACAGCTGAGAAAAGAATTAACCTTTCATCCTAAACTTATGCCACTCCCGTTCATAGTATAGTTCAGATGAGCACAAAGGCTTCTTTACTCTTTGCAGTCATACCAGCCCTGGAAACTGCTCTTTGGGGACTGAAGGAATGAAGTACAGTCAGGCCCCCCATCTAATGTTAGAGAAGAGCATGGGATGTAAACAGCTAAAAAGTGGGAAATTAGCAGGATCCCCATTATGCCAGTGCAAGGACAGTGCTCACCAGTCTTATCTCATGCCTTTCTTGACTTTTCAGTTTTTGCCCTGCATCATTAGATGTGCTTTCTGCTAAGCGATTTAAGGACAGTGGGTATTTCCCACCCTCCCTCTGTCACAACATTACTGTCGTTATGTTTTCGTGGGTTTACTCTGAAAAACAGCTTGTATAGAGGAAAATGACTGAAGAAAAAGCTTAGCTACCAGAGAAGGGTTAGGTATATTGCACTTCACAAATCTGAAGTAAAACCTAAATGTTAGAGAAAAAGAAAGAATTTTTAAACTGGTGTCACTTTAAATTTTCTTTAAAAAAAAATACCAGAAGGACCACTGCATATCATTGCCTGTAAAAATGCCATATTCTAGAACAGCTGTTCTTTAGTTATAGAAGTACCCAAAAAATGTTCAGAATCAATAATCTATTTTTGGAAATAGCAAAACACAAAAATCTTTTAATTATTTTGGACTAAGACCTCCATTAATACATTATCAAGATTTTATCTTCATGTTATAGGCATTTAAAACTTGAGTTTTTTGCTGAAAGTCAGAGCAAAACTAAATTAGAGCAGTCTGAATGGCACATGGAAATCATACTCTTATTTTTTGCAGTTCACGTGGTTTATTTCATCACAGGCGATATTTTACCCTCACTCTTTTTTCATCTTTTTGAAATAAGCATTGCTGGTCTGTTGGGTACTATTGAGAGTAAGTATCGAAAGTACCTCTAAAAATAATGAATTTGTTGAAGCAAATACCTTTCTCAAGTCTAGTTCTTGCTTCTATTTTCAAATATAACTTAGTCTAGTGAGCATCTTTAACCTGTATATAGAATAAATCCTGTGAAAAACTCACATTTAAAACGATCACACCAAACAGCGGTGTAAGGAAAATAATGTAAAAAGCCCCACTTATCAAACTGATCTTGGCTGCCAGAAAAGCTCTCCTAAAAATCCGCTCTGTTGTCCGAACAGAACTGTAGGAGTGATTATAAACTAATTTGCTGTTCTGCTGGGTGCTAGGAATACAACAGTCTACACTTAAGCAGCATTATGACCCACACTAAAAATACAGGAAAATGACAAATTATGGCTTATCCTAATAGAATCATTGTAGAAGAAGAGTGTTTAACTATAAAATATCACTCCATTTTTCATAACAACGATCACTGGGGGGTAACAATTTCAATAGTTTTTAATGAAGTTTTTATGTTTGGCATTTATTTTGTACTTTATTTATTTTATGGAAAAATCTCCTAGGTTCATGCATAGCAAAAATGAATAATTGAGGAGGAGATAGATGGGACACATGAGATTTCTTTCTTACAGTCAACCTGCTGAAAAATGTGGAAATGGTATTTTACAGCTATAGAGTGGGATTTATAAGGTTCAGACTATTTCTTTGTCCCTTTATTAAAGTGAATTGTCTACAACGAGGAAATAAATCAGTGATGTATTTTAAATCCAGAAAGTCTGTCTGAGTCCTCTAAGTTTCAATTTTTTTTTCTTTGAAGGAGGAAGTTCACTGTTTAAAGAGAGCTTTGGAAATCAGTCTAGATATGCTGCTACCATAACTATTAACATTTTAAAAGCTCCTGAAATAATAGCTGGGGGAGTATGTTCCTCAAATGTCCTTTTGCTTCTTCCTCTGAGTTTAGTGTTATATTTGGACCTGAAAGTCATTCCTCTGCTGAGTCCTGGCAAATGTCTGAGATCTTAGAGGTCAACTTTACAGTGGAGGATAAATCAGTGGTTATATTTTAGCTTGCTTTAGTTATACACATATATTATCAGTCCTAGAGCAGACATGGTCGTAGAGCACTGACCTTCTGTTAGGCCTGTTTCAATATTGTGGTAATGTCAGATTCTCATGAGGGCAATCTCCCAAAAGAAAAGACCAAGTCATGTCTCTGCTGATGTAGCTCTTTCCCTTAGGGAGGGATCTAATCTTGCATGCTTAAAATTCAGGTATTACCTCCCGGGGGTGATTCTTTCTCTAGCTCTGCATTGGTTATACAGGGATGTCCAGCTTAGATTAGATGCCAAAGCTGTAGATATCCAACATATGGTGACATGTGTCTTTGCTTTTGCAGACAACAGTGGAAACCCCAGTTTCTTTATTGTTATAATAATATAATAAATGATGGTATAAAGATTCAGAAAGTGAATAAAAATGTCAAGATGCATTGCTGTGTTAAAGTTTTGGCTCCTTCTACTTAGAGACAATTTCTCATATGTCCTTGACTGTATGTGTATGTATGTATGTATGTCTGCATATGTATAATACTTGAAAAAAATAAGCAGGGACAAAACTCCAGCAAGTGTCTCCAGTTTGCAGGTTCAGACACGGCTGTGCATTGCTTTTGGGGCTCTGAACCATGTGTGCACTGCTGAAATTTGGTTTCTGTTCATTCAGCTGACAACATATTCATGTAATATGTGTGTTGCTAGACTCTAGAAATGACTGAAACGACTGAAATGTGGATGAACATGCCACTCCCTTGAAGAGGTGAGACAGAGGATCAGAAATAATCAGATAGCATCCGTATTATGCAGCATATTTGCTGAAGTAAAAATCCAAGCAAAGAGCAGTCACTAACCACAAATGTTAGAGTAGTTGTGTGTGAAATAAAAGGAAATTCATAGTGTCCATGTTTACTTTTATATTGTGGGTCTTGTTCCTTAGAAATCATAGATGCCCAGCTGTAATATAATTCCTAGGCAATGCAGTACTTTCACGTTATGAATTAGCTGTTAAGGCAAGGCTGTACCACTGAAGTCAGGAAGGGCTGGCTCACTGTGCTGCACCTTTGGTTGCTGATTTCCCCATCTTTTTATTTTGTTTCACAATTCTCTGCTAACTACAACTGCACCTGGAGGTTATGCGCTAGGATTATTCTCAAGATTTCCCTGACTTGTGAGCCCTGTGAAGATAACCCCCCTCTAGATTTGTGTACGCGATCAGACAAGGTATCTCATGAATGGCATTTTGTCAAATCCTACAGCATATCCCCTTGCTGTTCAGCTTTTAAGGTGGTGAACCAAAGGGGAAGGCAATTCTTGTTTTGTGACAGTCTCCTACACGCTTGGCTCCCTTCACAACATATCAGTGCCACGGACCTGGACAGTTATTTAATGGTCATCTATTTTTTCTGCTGTGCATTTTCGAACTAAAGCAGTAAAAACATTTGTCATGAGTCAGTGTAGATACTCCTAAGGAACTGTGGGTAGTTGGTTATTTCCCCGTAACAATTTCATCTAACCTTGAAAAGAGGCATGGCCCTACGGATATTTATAAATGGCCACTCATCTGTTGTCATTTTTGACACGTTGTTAGGCACTGGAAGACAAATACACTGTACTACTCTGTATTGTACGTGGCGTTCAGCTTCGCACTGGGGACTTTTGAAAGAGTATATGCAAACTGACCCACAGATAACAACTGCTTCTCAATCTACTGATCTTTCAGTTATTTCACTAAAATTCATGCTTCAGAGCGATCCAAGGGTTGAAGTTTCAAGGTTCTAATGTTGACCTCTGTGAGGAAAATCCTACGTTAGAGTAGCAAAAGATCAAAGAATATGCAGCCATAGAAATGTATACAGCCAGTGTATGGATGCTCTAATTTTATGTGCTGATGGTCATTTGCCTACAGATTAAGTGCTTCCTTGCAAGTTCCTGTTAGCAACATTTGAATTAAAATTTGACCATTAATTTTTTTTTTAATTTTCATTGCTCCCTAAGGGCCCACCCCTTTCCTTTTCCCCCCTCACCCTTTCACAGTGGTGAGAAAGATGTGAGAACTGTGAATGCCACTTCAGACTCTGCCTTTGGCACGAGGAGTCTCTGGCACTGACACGACACCTCGGAGGGTGCCTCATTCCCGGGGGCTGAGGGAGCATTGCTCCAGCTCTTGTGAGGGAAGAATGGATCTGGGTGTTGGGTAACACGGCAGAGAAGGAGCTGTGGGAACTGGACCTGGTGAGGGGTGGGAAACTGGCCTCGAACAGCAGCCCCTTCACCACTCCTTTCAGCAGCAGCAGCACAGCACTGTAGCCTTCCTTCTGCTCCGTGGGAGGAGGCATGCTTGCTTGGCTGGTCTGTGAGTCTCGTGTTCAATGGAGGAGGCTTGACCGGTCTGGGGTAATGTAAAATTAGTTTACTAATAATTTACTTACATTCTGCTCCAGGTATGCTTTTTATGGTCCTGGAAAGCTTATGCCCAAGAGTTGCCCAGTGAGCTCTGCTGTGCTCTGCACTTGCATCTCAGCAGCGGTCTACACAAGGTGCCTGGCTTATTTCATGGATGGATAGTAACGAAAAGGGATCATGAGCTGGCCTGGCATGGCCTCTCGCATCCCTGGATGCACTGTATGAGCTTCTGTAGACATACAGGGTAAAATGCCAAGCATGAAGCCCTGTCCTCATTCTCCGAAAAAGTCCATGAATAATTATGATTTTTTTTTCCCCTCTATTTTGTTTTTTGATAGGTTTCTCTTGAAGGTGTGGATTACTTCAGATGCTTTCATTACCTGAGAGTTTTTACAAAGCAGGCTTCTGGAGTTCTAGGAACTGTGATATTTTTGCAGCTTCTGACTTTGGATAGCAATGAGAGGGGTGTATATGTTTTCCTATCAACAGTTTATATTAACTAGAGTTCCTTCAGAAACAAGTGCCAGCGAGTCTGCTAGGAGCATCTTAAAAGATACCTTTTCAGCAAGAAGAGATATGTGAAAGTATTATCTTCTGGGAATCCTTGAGCAAAAATATTCTTGATTGCACAGCTCTGAATGGTTCTCCTGGCAGTTTATCCGCTTTTATTTTGCTTGTTGAAATGTGCTTTCTTTTCCTCTGTCTTGAAGAATAGCCAGCCTCTTCCCAGGCCATCCAGTTTCAATTCATAGACTGTCTAGATACTTATTGATTCATCATGCCCATGGCTTAGGGACTTGCTATTTATATGGAATCAATAATGTAGTGGGAAGGTTGTAGCAGGGGAGATCAGTCTAAAAGAGGGGATTTCACAGGACTAGACATGTGCCTTGTTAGCAGTTTTTTTCTAAAGGCCTGAGTTAAGTTTCTCCCCTGACTCTGCACTTCAAAGAGCTTGCCTGGGGCTCTACAGAAGCAAGCTGAAACTTAAAATTAAGATCTTTCTTTCAGCTGGTGAACCATGTGCTGGGACATCCTACGGCGTTTCTCTTAACACATGTGGGGGAGTCTGAAGCACTGTGGGGAAGTCCTAGAAGGCAGGGGTGGAAAAGGAAAAAGAAAAAAACTCGTTATGTAGTTTTCAGAAAGGCAAGTATGCATACATGGCCTGCAGTTTGTGGGAAGAATATTTCAAGGTATATTTGATAATTTAGTTTAATTGACAGATTAAGTAAAAACCCATTACAGAGCTACAAAAGGGAATGTTATGTATTATAAAAATATATTACAGAATTAAAGGCACTTTAAATTAGTATAGAGATACCATTCTATCCAGTCATGAAAATAGATAAGGCAAAGCAAAACAAAGCCAAAACAAACCCTAAGAGAAAAAAATTGACACACCAACTAAAACCCTATCTGTAAAAAAACAACTAGCCAACCAACCTACCAACCAAGCAAAAATCTTGGAGAGCTTTTAAAATGTGGCCTTTCAAAAATTAAATGCTTTTTACAGATGAGTTATGTTAAATTTCATCACGTATTTATGTGATGAATGTACACACACATAGGAATGTAAAAAAGTATTTTTAGAATCTTATGGTGTATTTTTATTTATATATCCTTTCTAGATGAATGAGTGCACAGGTGTGCGTAACTGCCTTTCTGTATAGAAGAGGGATAGAGAGTGACTCAGTATTATGAACATTATGTTTGGAAAAATTCTGTACAATGGGAATCTTGAAGTTGGCAGGATTTTTGGAAGTCCACCTTGACCTCACTGAGTAGTTTCTGTCAAGTCGTCAGTAAAGTCCCAGAGTGCTTCTGTTATAGCGACCAGCTTAATAGTTCTTCAATACAGATATTAAACAAGCGATGTTCATATTCAACCTTAGGAAAAAATCTTTGTGCTTCTTACTTTGAAAGTCATTGCTTTCTCTTTACTCTTCTTTTTTTGGTGGAATTTATTAAAGGTTTTCCAAATAAATTGGGGGGGGCTGTTGCTTTTCTAACCTTGAAGAATCTTAGCATGGGGTGAATAAGGGGCAATAAGCATAATTTTTTAAAAAGAAAAACGGAATAAAACAAAGACTTTGATAACGGAATTCATGATGAGATTCAGGTGCTTAAACATGAATCGACCTTCTTATTGCCGAGATCTATTACCAAAATAAGTTTCTGCACCTTAATAAATAAATAAACACCGTAACTGTGGAAGCAAGATCACACATAAGGAGCTAGATGTGTGTTGAGATGCAAATAGACCATGGGGACCCAGCTGCATCCTTCTTTGGGGAAACCATGGTTGTCCTTCCCTTGGCTTGAGCTGCTGTCTCCACAGAGGCACCTAAAGTCCACTGAGGTGCTTGAGCTATTTTCTAATAAGTGTGAGAAGCCTGAAAGCAGGCTGTTCAAAAGGACTATTGAATTTACCTCTTCACCTTGTTACACTAATCCTATTTCACAGAGACTCCCATACACAGCACTTTTTTTAAGACGTTAGTTCAAGTGAGGGTTGTGTGCCAGAGGGTCATTCAAATACGTGGGGTAGAGAAAACCTTTCGTTTCTTTTTTTTCTGATGCGTCCCTGAGAACATGTTAATTTGTCATCTAGTACAATGTGCCCTGAGACCATTTGGGTCAGCCGGAAAGAAAAGAAAATTGATAATGAGAGTCATCTAAGGAAACAGGGGAAACATATTCCCCATAAACTGTGTAAACTACAGGCTTCTGAAGCCTTGAGACTGAGGAAAAAATGTGGGGGTTTTTATATTCTGTCAGATGCTGAAGGCTGCTCTGAGACATGTGCTACTGCTTCTTGCTGAGTCGAGATATTTGGCAGAAGGCCCACAGAGAGAGTAGGAGAGAATAAAACGTCTTTGTGCCAAATGTTCTTTTGAGTGCCTGAGAGCTGGATTGGTCTTTTTTCTCTGTGAAATCATATAATTAGTAATCTCAAACCTCAGCCTTTTAATTTACAAAATGTCTGCACTTTAATATATCGTTTGCTTAACATGTTTGATAACAACCTCAGAGATACTGGGGCTTTTGACTTCTTGTAGTATTTATAAACTGCGCCTCGCCCTGGGTGTTTCTCTGCCAGCTCTACACAGGCTCGTCTTTCGGATGGTGTCAGCCCGCAGCCACTGGAGAAGAAACGCGGGAAGCGTCTTGCCTGCAAAAAGCAAAGCGGCTCCATTTCTGGCCCGTCGGGAAATATACAGCCTTCGCTGCCGTCAGCATCCTCCCCTGTCTGTTCTGCTGCTTAGCAAACGGGATGGCTACGGTGCAGCGGTTCCACCCTGGGCACCTGCGGCGGGAGGCAGCGAGAGACCCAGCGGGCTGGCGGCAGCCGGGGAGCTGGGCTTGTTGTGAGGACTGGGCAAATGTGCAGAGGCCTTTTCTTCTCCTCCTCTTTCAGCGGGTGGACATATAAAGAGCTGCAAGGTCCCAAATGATTGCTGCTTGTGACCTTATCTCCAAATACTCTGTGGTTTTGTGAGCCTAGTGATCATCTGATTTCAAAATTGAAAGCAAGACCTAGGGAGGGCGACACTCAGGCTGAGAGGGGGTCATATGAAGAAGCAGAAATTATCCTTCAGGCTACCTGAAAATGAGTTCTGTTTTGAGTTCCTATGTCTTTGGCTAAAAGTTTGGTGGGAAGGCGTCATTTGTAGCCATTGCCATAAAAAGGCTCTGACTTTTGTGAGAGAGGAGATGAGCTTATTTGAGTAACACTGGCTCACTCCTGCCAAAGGACTGATTGAATAAAATTAGCCTCAGTAAGGCCAGGAGGATAAAGTCAGATAGCTGTGAGCTCTCCACGTCCAAGAGATCCTACATGAAGTGCTCCATCTGTGGTTTTATGCTTGTAAAGATTGTGTGACCAGCTGGGACCGTGCCAGCTTGCTGTGTTATTCCAGTAAGTCTTTTTCTCTCTTAATGGAGGTAACTCAATCCTTCAGTCCATTTCAGTGCATAGGTTTTGCCAGGGGAATATCTGAGGCTTGATCTCACAGGGTCTTTAGTGGGCCCTTCTCGGGGGAATGCTTACATTGTAGTTTTCCTTGATTTTTTTTCCAAAAGGGAAAAAGTCTTCCCACACAGATGGCTATAACTGGTGGCTGGCAGACGAGCTGATGGATAAGATTTTTCTTTGGCACTCTGCAGAAAAGTATGCTTGGCAATGTGACTGTGGCAAACCATTCCTTAGCCCGGTTTTTAAAGGCTACCAGAGATGCTGTCTGCATAGTGTTGTCATATGAACTCTGCTTACTGTCCTTCACTCAAGTGGACTAGCCCAGTTAATTGCATGGTAGAGGCAGCCCGATGAGAGGAGCTGGGCTAACATCTGCAGAATAAACACTTATCAAGAATTACTCTTGTTATTTTAAAATGGTTCTCTCAGGAGAGAAAACACATTCAATCCAAGAAGCCTGGGAGGGGCTGCATTTAGCAGGGTTTTTTGTGTATGTGTTGCCTACAGGTGGCACTGCAAAAATAATCAGTCCAAGCAATCAGCTCAGTTTCTTAACAATTCACCTGAGAGCATGTCCCAGGATGCAAGAGACATCAGAACAAAAGAGAAATGAAAAGCAATGTTGTACTTTTAAGTTAAACTGATTCTTGACTGGTGTAAGCAGAGCATAGTGTGTTCTCTGTCTATCTGTACTTTTTCACTGCTCAAGGTGACCAAGTGACTTTTAATACCTATAACTGAGGTGCAAGGCATGGAAATGTGAATGCAGTAAATAGGACCTCAAAGCCCTGTCGATAAGGTGTGTTTGTAGGGGTTTAGGAGATCTTTGTGTGGGAAGGAGTTGTCCACATCACAGCATTACCCAAATCAAGCAAAAAAGAGGTCTGCATGGCCTCTGGCGTGGGATGGACTGTTCTGATCAAACAGGGCAACTCTTCTGCTTGACTCACTGCAGTGTTTTGGCATGTGCCTCTTGACAGCTATTGATCGGCTGAGCTAGCAGGTAACCTGCCTAATATGAGAGAATTATCTTGACAGTCTGTGTACATTTCTTAGAAGCAAGGGTTGAGGGTTAAATGTGATTTTGCCAAATGCTGCCTCTGTCTTCCTTGCTTATGTTTGCTTTCCAAAAGGTTTCTAATGCTCGCATCTGTTAGAGGCTGGTGAATACAGTAGCTGAGTAGATGTGAAGCTGCTGTGGCTCCTTATCCCCAGGTTCTGCCAAGGGCGGGGCTGAGCATATATGCTCCTTAGACACATATGGATGAACGTATAGACACACAGACTCACACACGCACGGTACGCACAGAGCCAGCCACACAGATCAATGCAGACAAAGCAAAATGCTTTTCCTGGCACCCACGTTAATGCACACAGCAATCACACAACGGATGGCTCAATCCTCTTCCTCTTCCCTGCCTGGTTAGGATTGAAGTCTGCTAGTGGAGGGAGATACATATATATACAAATACACAAAATGGATCACTCCAGTAGCTGGTTTTAGACACTCCGCCTGCCTGGTAGCTGCTCCGAGGTGCCCCCATATTGCCAGGTGCTTCCACTTGGATTCACGGGCCCATGAGGTTTGTGATCTCATGCCAGTTGCAGGTAATCAAATCTCCCAATCTGTCACCAGTCTGGCTTAAATTTCCCTAGCATTCGCACATACCCACTCAGAGAAGAGAGTTCACCCACAAAAAAAGGTAGAAGTGGGATTTAGTGAGAATGTAGGATAGCTTGCAGTGTTTGAGCACAAAGCTCAGCCAGGCAAGTGTACTGATCAGTTCCTGTTTAATACTTCACTGGCCCCACTTATCCTGTCCCCTTTACTGACTCATGCTTGTTCCTCCCCAGTCCACCCTGACCCCCTCCCATTCCCCGCCCCTGGTCCTTCCACTGAGCATCCCATGGTGATTCTCACATGTTTCCACAAAATGTCTGATGGCAAATTTTACACAATCCCAAAATTCTGTTCCCCCTTCATCTGATAACAGGTGCTATACCCTTGTAGGCAGTAACTCCCTTTAGTCTGCCAGGCTTTCTGGGGAGGCACTTTCTTGGGTTGACTCATCTCAGTGAGTTTCCTACAAGGCCCAGGGGCTGATCGCTCCCCGTGGATGGCGCTGGGAGCAGCAGGTCAGGGTGCTCCGTTGGTGCTCATTAGCATCCTGGGGCTCCCCTGGCCCCCCAGGGTCTCTGTGTTTAGGCAATCGCTGTGCCAAGGTGAGGGCTATTTGGCACATCCTCAGCTCTAGGTATTTGGAAAAGGGATCCTCAGGAGACTTAGAGAGCAGCTTCTCCCTACGGAAAATTTTCTCTTTCAAAGTAAAAGTTGGTATTTTTTTTTAGTTGTACACTACTTTTGAATTACGTGAATGTTTTAAATGCACGTGGCATCAATGGAATAGATATAGCTAAATAAATTTTTAAGTAGCCATGTGAAATGTAGTGATAGTGTAGAATAAGACAGCACAAGATTATAATTTTTTCGTGCTGATTCTATAGCACAACACCATGTGTCATCTGGAAAATAAAGCAGCATGAGTGCCTTTCCTGAGATGCACCACAACTGTGGCATGCCTCTTTGTCACCACTGAGGACACGGGAATTACTGCTGTGTCTGTAATTGATTTTTCAGTTCACTGGCCAAACGGGGCGGGGGGGGAGAAAAATACCAAATAAAATAAAATATTTTGCTTTGTTTTGAGAATTTTTACAGTTTCCCTCAAGTTTGTCATAGCAATTAAAAATATTGTTAAAAAAAATTAAAAAAACATTTGGAAACAAGTTTTTTTTCACCCCCCTCTGAGGATGCCTACTTTTAGGTTCAATGTGTAACCAAATTTGACTAGATTTCAAAAATAGTTACACTGCTTGGATACTGTACTTTTAGTAAATGAACTCTTCAATGACAACTCTAATGATGGTTTAAAACATGATTTAATAATCTTAACTCATCATACTCTTCCATCACATATCTAGACTATATGTCATCATTTGCTCAATCACTGTAATAGGTGCTATGTATGCAATCATCAGGATAAATATCTCGGTTGCAAATCCAGATGTCACCTTTATTGAAAATAAAAAATTTTAACTCTATCATTGAAATTCTGATCCAAAACCACTGATCAAACGAAAACCATTGATTTCAAAGGGTTTTGAATCCCATCTTTAAAGGTCATGTTCAGTAAGGTTCCTGTGAATGTGTATCTATCAGTGCTTCTTTGGGAGTCGGTGGCTTGCTGCATGCCAGAGGTAACGAGAATATGACTGGTATGGGAGACGCCTCTGCTTTTCCAGATGTCTGTGCTGCCAGTTCTCCCTCTCGCCCGTGGACCTGAAATGACAGTATACTTTATACTTTGTTTTGTGTTCACACAAGCAAACTGAAGCTGGTGTTCCCAAAATCTTGTCTGCTTTTTTCCTAATTACACTGACGACTGGTCAAATCAAAGATTTTATCTTTAACAAAAAAGCTTCACATATTGCTTATGTTCTTAGATCACACAACTGCAGCAATATCACCACTGTTGCTGATAGAGTATGAATAAACCAAATTCAGGTTTTCCCCTGCAGCTGTTAGGTGGATATAACAGAAAATATTGAAAAATATTGAAATTCATTGAATGAAGGAACTGGACAATGTATTTCTTTTCATATATCTTTGTCTGATGTTTAAACAGAGAAAGCTTAGATGGAAACTCTGGCTTAGCTGTGCTTGCATAAGATTTTGATTGCTTAGGTGTGGCAGCTACTAACAATTATTAAACTATTGAAAAATACAACAATACTGTGTGTGAGTGTGCGTTTTTGTGTGGGACAGATTTTGCAAGCTTATTTGTATCCTTCCTATCTACAGCGACACACTGAGACTGATATGACATATTGAAATTGCTGAAGTGTAGCAGAAAGATAACCTACATTTGTTTTCCATGTCAATCAGTATGAACAAAGCAAATAGACTATGTGAACAAGAAAACCCACTTTTCTCCTGGTCACTTAAGAACAGGACAGTGATTTAGAGCCTAATCTGGAAAATGGTACATTATAACCACTAATTTTATTTATTTTTCCCATATCAATAACCCCCCCTCACACACTTATTTGAATATTGTGGTATAGAACAGTGACTAATCACTCAGGGAAACGGATGAAGCAGGTTGATAATCTGCTGAAATATTGTTTGTTTTTCCTTGCAGATGGTTATTAAAAAAAGTAGTTCCATTATAGTCCTTAATGCAATTACTCATGTGGATATGGTTTACATGAATGAAGACTACTTATGTGCCTACTTTGAAAGACTGGGTCACTATAATATTTCATATGGGACATCTTCCTGATTATACCCAAGATGACAAAAAGGCCAAAGTTTGTATAATATTAGATGTAATATGGATTAAAACTCATGGCTAAGAGTTATTTCCATTCCTCTCCTTATTGCTGATCTGTTGCTTCCTGTTTCAGCTAAAGCTTTGTTTTTGTGAAAAGCTTTAAAAACCACACAGCCACAAGCAAGCAAAGCTTTGCACATTTTACATAGTCTCTCTGACCTCAGAGGAATTGCCTGAAATGGAATAAAATAAGATGCTTTTATCCCATGTAAGAGTGCAGAGCTGCAGTGCTGGTAAGCCGATATAGGAACTGGTTTCCGCAGAAGGAGGTAATCATGTACCTGTGGCTGCATGCTCCTGCTGCTTCCCTGTGGCTGAAACTGCTTCTCACTAGTCTCTGCACCCAGTTGTAGGAGCTAAACCGGTAGAGGACTAACCCTACAAAAAAAGGGGATGTTCTTCTGCCAGTCTAAATCCCTGGCTTACCATCGTCAGCATCAAATGACGGTGTTCATGCAAGCAAGGGATGAAAGAGTGCGGCATGTGGGACAAGGGATCTTTTTCTTCCAGTAGCTGTTAGTCATTAGATTGGTTTAGCTGTATCACCCAGTTGTGGCAGTGTCTTTGCAGAGAGCATATAACAGAGCCTTTTTGATGTTTTTTTTCACTGTTTGTACGTGGCTACTGCAATGATGGGGAACCTGAGGACAGAAACACCCTGTGATTTTATTTCATCTAGTCCATGGCAACATGATTTCTTCCTCTTTGTTAATGGCCAGTGTATGTGTTAATGCATGACCCGTGCAACTTTCAGGAAAGAAAAGCTTCAAACAGCCAAGCAGATGGGTGTCAGAATTGAACATGAATGTTTAAGTGGTGGGGTTAGGAAATGGCGATCGTAAAACCCAATGGAATTCAGAAGCCTTTCCTTGATTTAATTCTAGGTTTGTGTATAACACTGCATCTACGCTAAATACGTTATATTCATATTTGTGAGTTGCGAAATAATAATCTTGAACAGTAACTTGCCACCTTACCTGGAACAAACTTCCCACAGAAGTAAAGCAGTAAGGGCCATAACTTAGTGCCAGAAGCACTGTGCAAATATGACTAAAATTTCATTCACCTAAAGGAAAAAAATTTAAAGTTTCCATGAAGGAACAAGAACAAGTAGAATTTATATCTAGTTAAAGGTCTTTGCTGTGTATATTTAAACATGCTCTTTAAGTGCATTCAATTTTATGTGAAATGAGGAATAATAATTACTTAGCTTTATTTTTTCCAGGAGCATGATTACGAACACTTAAGTTTTTGGTGTGCCAATATCATACTGATTTATGAGATAGCTATTGATGATTTCACTACATGAAAAATGCTATAAAAGTGGCAGGTTAATTACAGGATATACCGTTAATGGGTGAGATATGGTTATGTCTGTTTTCCAAGTTACACTCTCATAATAGAGCGTTACATCTTCTGGAACATAATATACACATACATTACATTATGCATAATCATCAGGAAAACTTCACAGTCTGTACACATAGATATCTCTTGAGTCTCTTTCTTCGGTCCTTCTTCACATTGATTTCAGGAAGGATTACTTGCATTAGCACAGAATGCAGAACTGAGTGTTTGCAGTGGTTTTGAATAATGAATTTCTGTAGGATTCCAGAAATGACATTCAGTTCCTCAAACATTTTCTGTAAAGCAAGTGGCATACTTTGAATTCTGTGCTAGGAGAAAAAGAAACAAAACTAAAATGCGAGTCTCCTAAAGTACTATCCTCCTTTCATGGAATGGTTCAGTGGCTTAATGAGGTTAATTTGTATTAGGTTGTGGGAAATCCTTTATCTACTATATAGAGGCTTTTGTTTCACATGAATGTGACAGATACTGTACTTACTGCACTGGAACTTAATTATTTGATAGCATAAGGAGCTGAAATCCCTACATTTCCTCTCAAGGAATATTCATTGCATACTCTAGATGGTAAATAGAAACTAGAGGATGATTGGCCTGGATTTTCAATGTTTGAAATATCTTTGTATACTTTTCTAGGTTTTTTTGGTTTTATACCTAGAAAATTTCAAAGCAGCTTTGTTAAAGATTCCCCAAAATGCTATCAATAGTATGTGATTATTTTTTGTTCTCTCCCATTTTCACATATCTTTTCACCCTTTGAAATGCTTTTCTGTATTGTACATGAATGTAAGTGAGCGTTTCATTTAATTACACTCTTTTCCCATAAAAGTCTTAAAATGCCTGATTTTCTCTCCCTGATTGCTACAAACCAAGTCTTTCAAAAGTTTTGTTTCAGTATGAACATTTCCCTCACAGCGTTTTACAACAGCTCTTTTAACTGGCTTCCATTCCAGATGGCTATTGGTGCACATTGTACTTTAGCAGGTACTACATTGTACTCTTAGCAGGTATGTTATGGCATTTCTGTAGACCTGGTAGAGCTGTGTAAAACTATTTAATAAGAGAGCAAGGAGACAAAATTTCAGGATCAGTGCTACACATCAGAATACAAATATGGACTGAAAACTAATATACTGAAATATTAAGTGGGACGAGGTTCACATCCTACCACTAAATTTACTTTCTTTTTTAGATTCAGTGTCTGGGTTTTTTATGTACCTTTCATAAAATACAAATAAGTGAATTTGAGTTAACATGTGTGGGTATAAGATGTGTAATTGCCTATCAAAATAAAAATTAATGTGAACTTACAAAAGCAGCATGTGTTTGTTCCACTATATAATATACATTAGAAATATATCCTAGAATAATTTTTTAGCATATTCACAAATAAAAAAACTTATAACAGTGTTATTGAGAAAAATAAATTTATTTATTTAAATTGTTTTATTGGCATATATACCAGTGAAATTGTTTGGAAAATAATGAAAAGTAATTTTCACAGCAGACTGTGCTGGTAGCTGTAAAAATATTTGCTCATCATCAAAGGTATGAAAATATCAGAGACTGCAAAGTTCACACAGATAGTATGAATCGCTTTCCTCATCCTCTATTGAATTAAAAGTTATAAATAGTTAAAAAACAAAGAAAAGCATTTTTATGCAAAAAAGATTTTTTTTCTCCTAGATTTCTGATTTATATGTAACATTTCAGTGTATCACAATATGATGGATCATGGGTTAGTTGTTTGCATTGTGTTATATCATTTCAGCTGTAGTACAGCATGATGTGATAAGAGTATAATCTCACCTGACGCAGTACGATGCAGTGAATGACAACAAAGACCACAGGCTGTTCAGTAGACTTTGTTCTACTGAAAAACGCATACTTGCCTGCATGGAATGTTTAGTAGTTTATGTTTTGTTGATGAAGACCCAGAGTCTAATTGCTGCCTGTGGCTTTTGCCTCTAGGCACGTTCTTAGTGTCCATAGCCTATATCAAGTTTGTTTTCCTTCCTCAGCCCTTTTGGGAGCGGATACTGTGCAGTAACAACTGAGTGGGTCCAGGGATCAATGTTGGGCTCCTGAAAGCCTGTTAGTAGGGCCTTCTCCTTGTGGAAGCTCTCATTTATTGTTTGCCATTAGGGATATAAAAGGTAGCTGAAGCGTTGAGTACATAGGCTTTGCATAAAGCATACAAAAAGTTAAACAGCAGGAAAAATAGAGGACTTAGGGGTACTGTTAAAACACATATTGCTTTGCATAATTAATATCCCTTCCTGTACAAGGTTGTAGGTCAATACCAGATAAAAGTTCAGATTTCTTTCTCTCTTCCTTCTGGTGGAAATGAACTATCCCCAGAAATATCTGGTCTTGTATCAGTCACCACTGAAAGTTCAGTTAAAATGACTTTTTCTGAACTCCAGATACTTTGGTAACTGGATGCTGAACCAGAAAGGGTAGTTTGGTAGTCCTCCTCTTACCAAACTGGTCCTCTCATAGGACTCCGGTAGGATGAGTCTGGTGATCGATTACAGCAGCATGGGTGGGGTTGATGGGTACTGGATATGGGATAATGAAGATTGTCCTGTTGCCTCCCCCTGTTTGAATAATTTGGTTCCCCATGTTCCCAGACTTTCTTTGCAGTGCCAGGCAGAAAGATTCGAAAAATATGATTCCTTAGTAGATTTTATTTCTGGGTTTTGTTTGAGGGCTGTCCCTGTATCCTGCCAGTTCTTCTCTCTCTATCTGTAGGAAGGTTTTGGGATTTCATATCAAGAACCGCATCTGCCCTGGATATAAAGTGTGGAGACATAGATTCTGAAAACATAAGCATATATGGGTATTTCAACATTGATACACTTCCATTTCAAGATTTCTCCCTTAGGGAAAATAAAAAAAAAATCTTGGTAGAGATACACAGATGTTTATGGGAGTCCAAAAATTAATACAGTTTCTAGGTTAGTTTGATAATGTTTCTGCTTCCCGCTTCACTGGAACAGTCCCATATGCAGCCTTCTCCAATTGTTCTTCTTTAGCCAGTGTTTTCTGCCTGAGATAGTTATACTACATTTGGAAAAGAAATCGACTTTACATTCTAGTGTTAGTACAGTTGTAATTCTAGTTTCATGCGTGGCAGATTGCCTTACAGAGCCAAGTTTAATGCATTTCTAATTAAAAAAAAAAACAAACCCCAAGCAGTATGATGCTACCTCGCAATGTTATCAAATTGCTCATCTTCTTATTTTCACAGCTCACCATGTTAAAACTGGGACCTGTGAAGTTGTGGCACTCCACAGATGTTGCAATAAGAACAAGATAGAAGAAAGATCACAGACGGTGAAGTGCTCCTGCTTCCCTGGGCAGGTAGCAGGTACCACCCGGGCAGCTCCTTCTTGTGTTGATGGTGCGACTACTCTATTGCTTCCTTTTGTTGCATGTTCCTAGGGGGTTTTGCTGGCTTAATGTCATCAATGAGAACCACATCATTACAGTTAGCTATTTAAAATAAGAGTAGGAAGCCTTCTGTATTTTGAAGGGTATGCCCAAGGTGAATGGGAAGAAGATGGGAAAAAGGAATTATTTGCTATTATTATGTGGAAATGCTAAGCAAAATTGTTAGATGCCAGTGAAAGAGACCTCTTGAGTAGCTAAATTTGATCTAACTAACAGAGTGCCCTCAGACTTGTATGAAATTCACTTAATTAAAAGTGTTTATGCAAAATCTACGTGACCATATCGTTTTCATGTGCTGCAGTCATACATTTTATTTGTATATTTATTTTTATCATACAGAAACAAACAGAACACAGTTCTGGCTGGTTTTTAGTCTTTTTAGACCAACACTATTTTTCCTATTCACAGTGCAATATTAATGTTTTACTTAACAAATCTGGGATAGGCTCATATGTTTTATTTGGGAAAATACGAGCTGATTTTTCACAACTCTTTCGCTGAAAGAGGGGCAGGATGGATTCACCCTTTACACGATCTCTTTACTGTTGATATGTTGTTGGCTGTCAGAGAAGCTGTAAATATGTCATCATTGGGGAATAAATTTAATCAGGCTATGCTAGACTATATAGTAGATCAGGCAAAATACACTAACTCAAAAGAAGATATTCTACTTAAAACTTTGAAATCTGGCTGAGCAAGAAAAAATGAGGGTTGGAAAGAAGTGCTGTGAAATTAGTTCTTAACTGCAGTAAATTAGAAAAAAACCCCAGTAAAGAGATTGACTTTGAAGCACATAGCACCTTGTACAAATTGAGACCTAATTTCTTATGAAGATTCTGGCTAAAAATCACAGACTAGCAGTCAGTCGATATATTTCTAAGATTTTCCTGGAAAATAAATGTTGCAACATAATGACATATTAAAGTGTCCATTTCAACAACATGCAAATGTGTTTATGTTCCTCTCTTGTAGCTTCAATAGTGGAGCAGAAATGGTGGTGCCACATGCAACCATGTCTTGAAGGGGAGGAATGTAAAGTTCTTCCAGATCGTAAGGGATGGAGCTGTTCCTCTGGGAATAAAGTGAAAACAACTAGGGTAGGTATGATACCAACCTTACATGTTACCAACAGGTGAAAAAAAAATAGTGCACAGGAATTTGGGTGCACATAGAAGACATCCGTTGAGAAGACTAAAGAAGTGTGGGAAGAGAGTCGTACTGGGATTGGACTTCCTGGTCCTGCACACTTTTCTCAGCACACTTTGCAATTGCTTGAACATGGTAAGCAGTGTGCCAGACCTTCTCAGGTAAGCGATGGAGATAGTAGAGTTGACCCCTTTTTCAGCTACCAGTAATGATCAAATGTATTATAGTCTGATATGTATTTCTCTCTGAAACCAGTTGCACAAAGTCTATACACCCTGCTAAGCTCTTCATTCACAGGATAGCAAACAAGTGCTATTATCAATTGTTATTATCAATAATATGGAATTACCATGTTTCTACACAGAAACTGCTGAGTATGGTGGGCATTTGATGTGTCATGACAGTAGGATCTTCTGGTTCTTTCCATCTTGTATGACTGGGATTTACTAAAAAATTTTGACAGTTTCAGTGAGTTCCTTTTCTCCCTTTGACACTTTTTATATTATTGGTTCAAAATTACGTTAACAGAAATACATCTAACATTCATCATATACAATGCCTGAAAACAAAGTAAACCTGCTGTCATCTCAGATTTTAGTGGCTAACAGAAACAGAAGGATAACAAGTTCTTCAGATAAGCATTAAGCACTCAAACTTCCTAAAACTACAGCATTTTATCTCTATAGGGTCAACACAGTTCTTCATCAACATAAAACAGATTAAAACACACTCTGAAGACAGACATGCATGTGTGTAAGCATAAACACCTTCACCCCTAGACCCCACCACACATACTGATGTGGTTTTCCTTGTAAGTATTTAGTAATTGCTTGCACTGTCAGGCCATAATTTGCTAGTGTGATGTTTACTCTATGCAGGTGTTTGAGTGTATATGTCATTTGGTTGAAATCCTCCTTGCATAGGCACTAAATTTCTGGTACACCTTGGTTGTGAAATGTAGTGTGCACTGAGTGAATTACATTCCTTCTGTTCCACAGAGAGCTCTACATGTCTCAGTTTCTGTATGTATAAGTTTTTAAAACATTTTGACATTCTTTGAAGGAAAGATACTTCCTAAATGTTTTATATAAAATTAGACTCCTGAGTCCTCTTTCAAATGTGTTTCTTCTGAAGCTAACCTTGCTTGAATGCTGCCCGTACTTAACTTTGTACATGCCAATGCAAATCTGATGATATGCATGTAAAATGTGTGTGTGTGTGTATTATAACCAAAAGGAACTAGATAGAATTTAATAATATTAATAGAAATAGAAAAAGAATTACGTGTGTGTGTGTTTTGAAATTTGTCCTGGCTACTACTACATGGCACTATTAGTGTTAAAGAACACATGCTATTTTATATTTAATGTGAGTGTTTAAGAAGCAGTAAGTAAAAATGTGGGTCTGCATTACGTTTCTGTAGGAAAAAAGAGATCACAAAGGGCGGAGATATCAATTAGAATTGCCTTGAGGAGATTTATTCCTAAGCTTTTGTCAGAAGATAGGTTTTTCTACACTGATCAAGGTTATGAAGTCCTGTCCACTGTTAGGAACTTACAGAAGCCCAAGGCTCTTGTCCTCAAGGGCTTGTGCCTCTGTTGCAGACTCGTAGGTCTGGCTCTTTGCAGGAGTTGGACTTTTCTTGTCCTCCATGGATGGTGGCAATCCTCAGGACTCGTTTCATACCTCTTCAGACATGAAGCTATGAAAAAGCCAGCCCTTTTCTCTATTTGCCATCATGTGCACTGATTCAGTACAATGGCTACCATAACCTGCTCGCAGACCTACCACCACTAAAATGAAAATGCTAATCCCCTTAAATCCCCCACTATTTGTTCTGCCTTCTAGTTTGTCCAGATGCTATATGTTTGCCCCCTTCTTCCTTCATTTCCCACGCAGCTGCAAAGCTGTTTTGAGACAACAGCAAACTTGAATTCAAATTTCTGACAGAGAGTTGGTCTCAGTTATTGAAACCAGGTGGCAGGAGAATGAAGGTCTCTGTCTTTCCAGATGCAGGAGGCTCAGATTTTAACAGACGTCATTCTGATGCCCAGAAAAATATACATTGCTATTGGAAATATGAGTGATTCTTTGTGTTAAGAGAGTAGCTTCTTATCAAAAAGCAAGTACTTTTCCCTAATATGTAGTGACTACAATATTTTTGTAGTTCTTCTTTCTGTTCCCCAAAGTCTATGTTAACAAAAGGAAAAATTCTAAAGTGCTCTGTGGTTTCAAAACTCCTTTTTTGAGAAAAATAAGAAGAACTGTACAGAGAGTCAGTATTAAGAAGTCATGAATAATAAGTTTCTGATTGTCAAATGGAATAAACCATATATGATTATCATGTATAATGTAAAAGCATAAAGAAACAAAGGGAACTGAACAGCTTGGGTGATTTAAGTGTATCGCAGAAAAGCCTTGTGAAGGCTTTCCTGAAAGGTCTAAGAAAGTCTATACTCACCTCCAAACATTCTCTGTAAGTTTGCCTCCTTCATGTGCAGAAAAAGTAACCCAATTAACTGCTGAAGTACTACCTTCTCTTCTACAGGATACCAAGTTCAAAAGCAGCACCTACGTTTCCACAACTCAAGCTGCTAATGGTTAAGCATTATGTTAGAGGTAAAACTAGTGGAAGAAGGAGGTAATTTGCTAGTCCAGCTCTGTTAACATATTTAATCACACTCTTGTAAAAAATGATGATACCAACTTCTTAATACTTAAGGTATCGGCCACTAAGCAAAAAGGCCAAGTGAATAATGGGAGAAAACTAATTGATTTTTAAAAATGTGGTCTACTTGAGGTTTTGCATTTTGTTCAGATATGGGGATCTAATAAGGTAATACATGAATAATGAATTAGAAATAGCATGAATGTTATGGTACTGAGAATTCAAACGTTAAGAAAAGTCAGGTGGAAATTATTTACCTTCAGAATGCAAAAACAGATATTATGGAAAGATTAAACAGTTTTTGCTAATTTGTCTGCATATTAGTGGGAGAGGGCTGACATCAGGAGTTAACCATGGAAAAGGAATGAATCCAGGGGGAAAGTGTGTATGAATAAGCTGAGTACTGAGTTAACTTGTGCTGGTTGAGAATTGACTATTTTGGGTCTATGTAGCCTGCAGGAGGGGAAGGGGAGAAAAGGCAATGGCAATTTAGCTAAAACATTATTTTTTTTGACTTCATATAAAGAAATGTATGTTTGTGTTCCTGAGCATTATACCACAACAAAAGCGGATGTTCAGGAACATGTTAGGAGAATTATGAAATGATTATATGCATAGCTGAGATTTACCAGGCGCATTGTGGTGTTCTTCTCCAGACTGAGAAACTGTTGTGAGAGGAAGCAATTGAATTTTTTTTCTATATGGCTAGCCTCAATGTTTTGATAAACAAAGACAACGATTTTGTCACATTACCCTCTTTAAATGATGACAAAAGTATTTAAAAAAGGGGAAAATCCAAACAATTTTTTTTTACCTTTGAAATATTTTTTCTTCTTACAGCCTTTTTCTAATATAATTATTTTCATTCAAAACGCTCTCTTGGTTGCATTTCCTTTCCTTCATGCAAAATAGGGAAAATGTTTGTTTAAAACAGGGGAATTTTCCCATCAGTTGAAAACTCCAAAGTACAGCAGTATTATGTATAAAATTGATAATGACATTAAAAAAAGTGCTATGAGTTTGTACTAAACAAAGGAGCCCTTTACAAAGATTGGAAAACAACATTTTGCCATCAGATAAGAGCTAAGGAGAAAGAATTTCATATATCTCAGTTATGGGGTGTATTCCATACCAGAGGTCTCCGGATAGGGGTTTTTCAAGCACAGATCCAGGTGGCAGGCTTTACTTGTATTTTTAAGACCAGTACATTGTCCGTTACCTTTATAATAGAGTCTGACTTTAAATAAGAGCACCAGAAGCTGTATGTAACCTGTATAGTGTATGGAACTAACCAGTGCAGGCTGCAATGCCTCCTGGGGTCCTGGTTCCCCAGGCATCCACTCGGGGACTAGCTTGGAGCATGTCGTGGCTCTTGGGGAGTCCATAAACCTGTGTGTCTTTCCTGCAGAAACTAGAGCACAGGAACACAGGTAAAGTGGTGCATCTTGGGTCTCATCTTGTGATCCTGGACCTGTGACGTGACTGAAAAAGTGTGCACTTGCGCCCAGGAGTGGGGAAGTGTCCCTGGGCTGATATTTTACGAAGATGTAGAGAAATATGCGTTGATATTTTTCACATGAAATACAATAGAATAGACTAGACTATTTCAGTTGGAAGGGACCTACAATGATCATCTAGTCCAACTGCCTCACCAATTCAGGGCTGACCAAAAGTTAAAGCATGTTGTTAAGGGCATTGTCCAAATGCCTCTCAAACACTGACAGACTTGGGGCATTGACCGCCTCTCTAGGAAGCCTGTTGCAGTGTTTGACCACCCTCTTGGTAAAGAAATGTTTCCTAATGTCCAGTCTAAACTTCCCCTGGAGCAGCTTTGAACCACTGCACAGTAATGAAATAGTACCTTGTCCTTAAGCTTTTAGTTTGATTTGGTAGAACTGCTTTGTGCAATAAGGCATAGTTTAAAGCTAAGTACTAAGTTCTGTTGAAATACATGGAGTGGAATTTACTGGACTTTGCTTGGGTTAGGACTCTCTAGAGTGAGATGACTAGCCTAAGCTCTAGGCCGTCTTTTTAGTATTGGAGAGAATTGTTCAATTCCAGAGGACAATTCATTTTGTCCTAAGATAAGTCAGATGAATTATCTTCTGGAGGTGCTTATGTCTCCCTAATAACGCTATAGGAAAGCTGTGATGACTAGCTTAGCACCTAACATTTAGATACTTAATGTTGAATAAGAAGATGATGACTCAGAGACTTTACTCTCTTTGATGTGGTCTTCAGTAGGAAGATGATCAAAAAAGCCCCTTCATTCTTTGTCAGTTTGGGAAGCTTTGGACTTTGACCACTATCAAATGCAATATAATATAAGAGAAGTTTCAAAAATGTTCATGTTGTGAGGATACACAGCTATGAGCTAAATCGGTGAATCATACTATGATGAGCAGCATGTCCAGTACCTATTATTCAGCAAAAATTGGCAACCAGTGCATGTCCTTTTAGAATTGACTTGTTGGTATAATACTAATACTAATGCTAATAATATAAATGAACCAAAAAGATCAGATGTAATGCATAGCAGGTATTGATTATTAACCTCTGAAAATCTCTAGAAGGTGAAAGTGAACAACGTTTTCCTATAAACAAGTGAAAGTATTTTCAGACAAGTCATAAAGGGCCATCTTCTGGAAATGAGCATCCAACTTCTGGAACACCTAAGCACCCACACTTTTATGAGGGGCAGAAGGAACTGCAATTGTCACTGAAAACTAGCTATTATTTTTAATATGTGGGGAAAAGCACACTGCAGAACAGAAAGAAATCAATATCTAATATGTTACTATGTAACTATATGCCAAACCAATATTAGAAATAGAGTACTGTAATAAAATAAAATAAATATTACACGGACAGAGAGAAATAAAAGAGAAATATTACAGGGCCAAAAATAAATCCATATTGAGTATATTTATCTACATTCCAAATCCAAATCTACTTTCCAAATCAATACCAGAGATAGACGACTAGTGTGAAAAGAGCAGAAATATTGCCAGGATGGAGAGAAATCCATACTGAGAGTGTTTATCTACATTCCAAAACAATATTGGAGAGAGCCTGAAGTCAGATATTTGTAATATTCCATTTAATCTAATTTTACATTATGGCATCCAGAGTTTAAAAGAAACTAAAAATTGAATAACATTCTTGGAAGAGGAGCAGGTGCACCATCCAAACACACCAACTGGCTGCACATGAAGCCAAATGGTGTTCAGTATGTGCATTCCACTACTCTGAATCAATGCGGTTCTGTTGCTATCTATAAATACTGCTTACATTTTTACCCTATCATCTCCTCTTTCTCACTTGCAGGTGCTGGATTGGTTCTAAATTAATTACAGCTGCTGAAAGGAGAGGCAGTAATTTTATTTATGTTTCAATTTATAAAATATGCTCTTCATAACCCTTTCAGCACAAGGGATGAAAGGACCTCTGTTAGGTACCTTTACGTAGTAATGCCTTGCAGTGGGCTACTGAGATTCCCAGTATCAGGAGGCAGCATTAGTGGTGACTCAACTACTACCAGTGCTGTCAAAACCATTGGTTGAGTAAGACAACATAATACAAGAGAGCTAAAATGTGTCCCTGGATATGAGAAGAAAATGGCATTTTTCTTGTAACTGAGCCTGACATCAGTGTTAGTAATGCAGCTACGTTAGTTGTTGATCTGTGCTTCTCCGCATGAGCAACAGATGCATAGGGTCTTTAAGCAGCAGCAGAGTGGAAGAAAATGGAACAAGTATTACTGTTTTTTCTGCCAAAGTTGAAAAAAAATATTGCTGCTGTGGTAGCCTCTTCCCTGACATCTTCATTCCTCTTCCTCCTCCAGGCTTTTCAAAAACAGCAGTAGTAATGACACCTAATTAGAAAAAGCAGAAATTCATCATATAAACATTGTATATAGGTTATTCTGGGATGTTTCCGATAGGCCGGACGTGTGGTGGTTGTGGTCAGTCAGTGCTAATAAGGCAATGTATTTCTCACATGACATCTTTTCAGTGTAAAACTGCTACTAACTTCCATCACATGAAACAGTTTGCCTTTTGCTTCAACCACTATGAAATGTGAAATACTTACAGGATAAATCAATGATCTGCCATGTGTCAGTAGTAAATAATGACAGAAAGTGCTTTTCCTAATATTATTTAAGGGGCTATATGAATAAATTAAGAAACAACCTCACTGTAAAACTGCTCCATCCCCCTGCCTCACTTCAGAGCCTCTGTCTATAGGGTCCTCACCTTCTACCTTAATTTCAGATGAAGATTTATCGGAATAATACAGATATGTACAGTGACTAGCAATACCTTGTGCTTCATAAAAAGGATGTGATTACAATATAAGTAAGTGCACAGACTGTAGCAAAATATTACCCATGGAAAAGAGTGATTGCACTTGTGACAGCCTCTTTGTTGCTATGGCATCTCTTTCCATGCCTTTGGCTAATCTGTCGCTAGAAGAAATTTGCAACTGTCTCAGCATGTTTCTCATTGCTAACTCAGAGACCCACTGCATCTAATCTGTCATTAAAATAGCAATAAGTGGTATGTACACATTTTCCTAAAAATACATACAAGTTTCAGGGGACAAATGAGCTGGTAGTGGAAATAGGATGACATTTTCTGGGGTCAAGCTGGCTTTTTGTATTAGTCAGTAATTATTGTTTTGATCTAACATCACAGTTCTTTCATATTTTGGGATACACGGACGTTTTGACAAAAATAGTTAGCATTCCAGCCAACACATGTTACAAGGAATCATCAGTATTCAGGGCTATGCAATTAACTGATTTTCTTAAAAATAACTGCTATATACCAAATTTACTTCTTTAATGTGAAGTTGGTGTGCCTAATTCTACCCTATGAAAAAGTTCCTGTTGCAAGTCTACATTTGACATGAGTTTAGGCCTACAGCTTGATGATGCTCATTTGTAGGTCACAGAAATCTAAACGAGTCATAGTCCTTTCCCCAAAGGCAAATGTACTTAAAAATATCCACAAAACATAAGGTATGATGAAAAGGATTAAAGGAAGAAGTGTTGTGGTGTGAAATGTTATAAGCAAAGTCATAGACTGAAAGGTCCGTAAAACTTGTTGGGCAGGTGAAGATAATCCAAACATTCATCTCCCAAGACATTTTCAGTCTCAAATTTTGTTTAGTTCTGTTCTGACTTTGAGTCCTATGGATACTGACAGTAAGAACTGAAAGTGAGGAACATCAAAAGAGAGAACGGGATAAAGGCAATATTCATAGGTACGGCTCCTCTGGAAAGAGGGAGCCTGTTAATGCATTACTTGAAAGAAAATAATTTTTAAAAACAGAATAGTATTTTTATTTTTTTAATTAGCAGCTTTTGCCTAGAAGGTTTGCAATTTTTCCTTATTTTTTTTAATCCCTTGCTGCATCTCCTTGTGAACACACTGAGTCTTGTCTCTAGCTATTCAGAAGTGTTACTCTTAATTTCTTTTGTGAGTAGACACACTGTACAAATCATGAGAAATAAAATCTTTTGCAATCCCTTCATCACACTCGCAGAGTGTTAGTAATGTATGCTGTGGTTTATACATTTTTATGAGGGAATAGTTTTTCCTAAGGTAAGACTGCAGCTAGCATCCACTGTAAAGCATCATTTTAGCTTCTGCAGAACCTGAAAATTGACAGAATTACTCTGAAATCAAAGGAAAATATTTCTGCAATATTTAAAGAAAAATGCAAATGGTTTCAGTTGCATGTCACTAATTAACTAATCAGTGATTTTTGCAAGCATTACTTTCTTCCACGTGGGAATCCTCCATTCCACCAGTCCAGCCAAGAGGTTTTCTGCCTTTGTCCCAAAAGATTCGACTTGTGATTTATTTTTCTTTCTTTCCTTTTTTCCCCCAATTTGTCCTTTGCTGGCATGTTTGAGATATTGACCTCATGTCTGAAGAATAATTTTCTGCCTCTGTGATGGAAAATAAGAGTGAGTTCTGAAGGCTGTATATAAATTACTGGTTTTCTCCACTTCTCCACAAAGTGGAAAAGTCCTGACACCGAAATCAGAGATGTTTCCACTCTCATTTGCAGCTCCATTTTCTGCCAGTCTCTTTGCCCTTTCACAGCTGCGCAAGAAGGGCTCTTTGAATATCTAGCAGTCCTTTTTAGTTTTCCTGGGAAATCTTTGTCAGCTTCTACTACCTCACAAGTTACCATATAGGAAGATGATATTCAAATGCCAGTATTGTGTGAGTCATGCTGGCGTGCTCTAAAACTAGTGCTTCTTCCTTGTCTCACCCTCCTTTTTAGTCTGTAAGGGGTTCTTTGGATCATTTCTGCAAGTCAGAAATGATACATTACAGCTCAGAGGGACTGGAGTGTTCTGAAACCTCACATTACCTACTACCTAAATAGCTGCAGGCAGAGCTCTTGCCTCTTTCCATGGATATTTGGCACAGGCTTCAAAAACTGTGTGTCACTGCTTAGTTGAAGAACTGATATGAGGGAGTGGAAAAGTGGCCCTCAACTGTCCAAAAGGTTATTACTTTCAATTCTCCAAAATCCCATAGTTTTCTTGAGGTATTTCCTTACTCATTAGGCCTGTTTATAGAAAACCTCAGAAGTATTGCCCTGTCGTAGCTCTGCTTTTCTGCCTTCTAATAAGGAAGGAAGGAAATGGATAATAATCAATATCAGGCAGAGAAAGTCAGTCATACAGAGCATTATGCACAGTCACCGTTGGAGGAGTGAACAACTCAAACTGGTTGAAATCAGATTACTCAGATATTATTCCCTTGCAGAGCAAAGTGAGCATGGTTGTAAATCTTGCTTATTTCTCCATCAGAATAATGAAGATAGTCCTGTCCTATCTGAGAACTGTTCAAAATGAAGAAAAAACGTATTTCAGGCAAGAATAAGTGGAAGATTGATGTCTGGGACTAACTTAAAAAAGAAGAGGACCAACATAAAATTAATTTCCATAAGAATTTCAAAATTGTTCATTTTTTTAATAGCTTGTAGTTTACTTCTTCTTCCACCTTGGTGAACACCAGGTTCATCTTAGGAAAGACACTACTGCTGTGTATGGAGAAGACTCCAAAAGACTTTATATGTTCTATAAAATGGACTTTGAGCTTTCTTCTACTGCATTACTAGCATATACAGATGATTCCTTCTCAGATCTTACAGTCCTGACAATCATTCATCCCCTTCCATATCTGCAGTGAGAAATGTCATAGAGCTCTGAAGAGGAGATTCTGGGTGAAGCTACAAAATATCCGGTTCACCATGACTTATTTGTATGATGTGACTGGTAGAATTATACTGGCAAGACCTCTAAAACCAGAAGTGAACACAAGTGTGTCTTCAGTTTACGAAGATGGATATGATCTCAAGGAAACAATGGATTGTGTCTAACCAACATGTATCTGCAAACTCAGTAGTAATAGAAGATTTGAGAATTTTAATGGAGCTCCATATTTTAAGAGGTCCAAAACAGCTTTGCCTCTTCAGGTTCAAGAATGCCAGAAAATATCTTACTGATGCCAGCCAGAAGAACAACAGCTTGTTCCTTCATCTTGAATTCAAGCTTTGTGGCTCAGGAACATGTACCTGCCAAAAGAAGACCAAAGGACTTTACCACTGCTTGTGCTGTTACCAATTCAGGCAAATGCACTGAAAAATCAGAGTAGTTGTTCTTCTAGAATTCTGAGATCCCTCTGTCCTGCCTCCTTATCATCTTTTCAGAGTGACCTTGGAAAATGAGAGCATAGCAAATTTATCATCTTAAAGGTATCATTCTAACTCCAGTTGTTAATAATTATTGTTCAACATGTTCAAAGTATGAAAAAGGAACAGGAGACTTTCTCCTAGAACGCAACTTGGCAAATTTGAAGCTGATTACTTGCAAAGCCAATTTAATTTTGGAGGGTCATTCAAGAAATTACCAGAGTCCTTTTTGCTCTCTCTTGACCTTAAAGCACATCATTGGTACTTACATACCTGAAATTTGAAGGCAAAAACCCCTTCAGAGCACTTTGGCCTTTCCTTCATTACTTGAGATTTTAGAATACCTGTGTCTAATTGTGATTAGCTACTTCGATTCATTCATACTTACCTTGTCTTGGGTCACATACTAATCAGAAGATGATGAGAAGATGCAGGTATGAAGACAACTGGCCAGGTTCTTTAAGAAAGACAAATTAAATTGAATACCAAAGCAAGTTCTTGGTTAAATTTCTAAACTTCATTTTTTCCTTTAACAGGATACATCTTTTCTGTGTACTGTGAAGTTCAGAAACAGCATCAAGGTGATCCCCAGTACAGAGGAGTTATAGCAAGTTGTAACTTTCGCCTGGAAATCTCCATAATACTCAAGCAAAACGCTTCTAATCAGTTCGGGAATGATGCTAGTAACGTGCATCAGTTTATCATGAATTCAGGGAAATGCCAGGGAAAAGCATCAAAGCCATTATTTTCTGGAATTAATACCAGTGTGTTATGCTACCTTCTTCCAGGAATGCCACAGGAACTTGTGACCATTACGTATAAAAACCTCAAGAGAATGACAGTGAAATTCTGTCGTCTACATGCAACTTCAAGCATGGATGGTGGATATGCTCTCTGTTTTGTGTTTAATTTATTTACTTATTAAATTGACAGTACTAGTTTCTCTTTTCCTTTCTCTTTCTCTGATGACCAAGATGACTACAACTATTAATTGGGAATCGGCAACCGTAATCTTGACTACTTCTTAGTGAACCAGACTTTATGTATTTTTCCCTGGGCAATGAGAAAGCCTTCTAATTGTTCATCTATGACAGCTTTTAGGTGAAAAGCCCTTGAGTCGTCCTTTTCCCCGGTTCTATTAAGACTTGAGACAGGGTGACAGGGATTTTTCTGAAATCCTCCAAATCTGCCACCTTTCTTCTGTTTCTTGTCTGTATTAGAGTGATGGCGTGATGGGTACTCATACTGGAGAAAGTTAAAATTAGATTCTCTTAAAATAATTTTATATTCTCTGAATGGGTACCCACTACTCTGTCAGCACCCACTACTTCGGTTAAAGTTTCTCCAAGCATGGGAAAGTCTTTTCTTCATGTGGAGATTCTAAATGG